>PVKU01006040.1:7670-111450 GCA_004027475.1 Anoura caudifer
TTGAAAAAGTAATGATGGAAAACTTCCCTAATTTGATGAGAGAAAAAGTCACACAAATCCAGGAAACACAGAGAGTCCCAATCAAGAGGAACCCAAAGAGGCCCACTTCAAGACACATCATAATTAAAATGGCAAAATTCCAAGACAAAGAGAGAATCTTAAAGGCAGCAAGGGAGAAAAAGGAAGTAACATACAAGGGGGCTCCGATAAGGCTGGCAGCTGATCTTCTCAATGGAAACGCTCCAAGCTAGAAGAGAATGGCAAGACATACTCCAAGTAATGAGAACCAAAGGCCTGCAACCAAGACTGCTTTACCCAGCAAGGCTTTCAATCAAGATAGAAGGCCAAATAAGGAGCTTCCCAGACAAAACAAGTCTAAAAGAATACACCTCTACCAAAGCAGTTCTGCAAGAGATACTAAAGGGACTGCTTTAAGGAAAGGAAGGAAAAGAGAAAGAAGGAGAGAGGAACACAGGTACGAAAATGGCAATGAATAAGTACCTATCAATAATAACCTTAAATGTAAATGGATTAAATGCTTCAATAAAAAGATATAGAATAGCTGAATGGATAAGAAAGCATGACCCACACATATGTTGCCTATGAGAGACCCACCTCAGGACAAGAGACCTACACACACTCAAAGTGAAGGACTGGGAACAAATTTTCCAAGCAAATAGACAGGGGAAAAAAAAAAAAGCCAGGGTAGCAATACTCACATCAGAGAAAATAGACTTCAAAAGAAGAGCCATAAAAAGAGACCCAGAAGGTCACTTCATAATACTCAAGGGAAGAACCCACCAAGAAGACATAAACATTGTAAATATATATGCACCCAACATAGGAGCACCTAAATACATCAAGAAAATCTTAGAGGACTCCAAGAAAGATATTGACAGCAACACAATTGTAGTAGGGGATTTTAATACCCCACTGTCAAAAATGGACAGATCTTCCAAACAAAATATCAACAAAGATATTGTGGCATTGAACAACACTCTAGATGAAATGGACTTAACTGATACATATAGAGCCCTTCATCCCAAAGAAACTAAATACACATTCTTTTCAAATGCACATGGAATATTTTCAAAGATAGACCACATGATAGGACACAAAACAAGCCTCAACAAATTCAAGAAAATTGAAATCATACCAAGCATTTTCTCTGACCACAAGGGACTGAAACTGGAAACCAACCCCAAGGCAAAAAACTCAAAATCCTCAGAATCATGGAGATTGAATAGCATGTTATTAAACAATGAATGGGTCAAGAATGAAATTAGGGAGGAAATCAAAAAGTTTCTGGAAACAAACAAAAATGAACTCACAATGACCCAAAACTTATGGGACACAGCAAAGGCAGGCCTCAGAGGAAAGTTCATAGCAACACAGGCCTACCTAAAAAAGATAGAAACATTTCAAACAAACAACTTAACACTATGCCTACAAGAACTTGAGGAACAACAACAAAGACAGCCCAGAGTAAGTAGAAGGAAGGAAATAACCAAAATCAGAGCAGAATTAAATGACATAGAGACTAAAAGCACAATTCTAAGGATCAATGAATCCAGGAGCTGGTTCTTTGAAAAGATGAACAAAATCAATAAGCCTTTAAGCAGGCTCATCAAGAAAAATAGAGAGTGGACCCAAATAAACACAATCAGAAATGAAAGAGGGGAGATTACAAGTGACACCACAGAAATACAGAGGATTGTAAGAAATCACTATGAAGAACTGTATGCCAAGAAATTTGAAAAACTAGGTGAAATGGACAAGTTTCTAGAAAAATATAATCTCCCAAAACTCAATGAAGAAGAGCAGAAAACCTGAATAGACCAATAACAGCAGATGAAATTGAAGCAGTAATCAAAAAAGTCCTGACACACAAAAGTCCTGGACAGGATGGTTTCACAGGAGAATTTTACAAAGCATTTAAGGAAGAGCTAACCCCTATCCTTCACAGACTATTCGAAAAAATCCAAAATGATGGAAGACTCCCAAACTCTTTTTATGAAGCCAGCATCATCTTAATCCCAAAACCAGGTAAAGATACGACAAAGAAAGAAAACTTCAGGCCAATAACGCTGATGAACATAGATGCTAAAATCCTCAACAAAATATTGGCAAACTGCATCCAACAATACACCGAAAAGATCATACACCATGACCAAGTGGGATTCATCCCAGGGATGCAAGAATGGTACAATATTTGCAAGTCAGTAAATGTAATACATCACATAAACAAAAGCAAAGACAAAAATCACATGATCATATCAATAGATGCAAAAAAAAAAAGCATTTGATAAAGTACAACACCCATTTATGATAAAGACACTCAGCAAAGTGGGAATAGAGGGAGCATTCCTCAACATAATCAAGGCCCTATATGAGAGACCTACAGCCAACATCATACTCCACAGGCAAAAACTATAATCTTTTCCACTAAGATCAGGAACAAGACAAGGTTGTCCACTTTTACCACTTCTATTCAATATAGTATTGGAAGTCTTAACCACAGCGATTAGACAAGAAAAGGAAATAAAAGGCATCCAAATCAGAAAGGAGGAAACAAAACTGTCATTGTTTGCAGATGACATGATTGTGTACATAGAAAATCCTATAGACTCGGCCAAAAAGCTGCTTGACCTAATAAATGAATTTGGCTAAACAGCCAGACACAAAGTCAATATCCCAAAATCAAAGGCATTTTTGTATACCAACAATGAAACAGCAGAAGCAGAAATCAAGAAAAAAATCCCATTCAATACAGCAAAAAGAAAAATAAAATACCTAGGAATAAACCTAACCAAGGAGGTAAAAGACCTGTATGCAGAAAACTACACAACACTGAAGAATGAAATCAAGGAAGACACAAACAAATGGAAACATATACCATGTTCATGGATTGGAAGAATTAACATCACCAAAATGTCCATACTACCCAAAGCAATTTACAGATTCAATGCAATACCTATTAAAGTACCAATGGCCTATTTCACAACATAGAACAAACACTTAAAAAATTTATATGGAACCATAAATGACCTTGAATAGCTGCAGGAATTTTGAGAAATAAGAGCAAAATAGGAGGGATCACAATACCTGATACCAAATTGTATTACAAGGCCACTGTAATCAAAACAGCCTGGTACTAGCATAAAAACAGGCACATGGACCAGTGGAATAGAACAGAGAGCCCAGAAATAAACCCAAGTCTCTGTGGTCAATTAATATTTGACAAAGGGGGCAGCAACATAAAATGGAGTAAAAATAGCCTCTTCAACAAGTGGTGTTGGGAGAACTGGACAGCTACGTGCAAAAAAATGAAACTTGAGCACCAACTTACACCATACACAAAAATAAATTCAAGATGGATAAAAGATTTAAATATAAGCCATGACACCATTAAAGTCGTAGAGGAGAATATAAGCAGGGAAATCTCAGATATTTCATGCAGCAACATTTTTACTGATATATCCCCTAAAGCAATGGACATAAAGGAAAGAATAAACAAATGGTATCTCAACAAAATAAAGAGCTTCTGCACAGCTAAAGAAAACAGTATTAAAATGAAAAGAGAACCAACTGTATGGGAAAACATTTAACAATGGTACCTCAGACAAGGGTTTAATCTCAAAAATATATAAAGAACTTACTTGACTCCACTCTAAGAAGACAAGCAACCGAATTAAAAAATGGGCAAAGGACTTGAACAGACACTTCTCCAAGGAGGACATACAGAGGATCCAGAGGGACATGAAAAGATGCTCAATATCACTAGCTATCAGAGAGATGCAAATTAAAACCACAATGAGATACCACCTCACACCAGTCAGAATGGCCATCATAAACAAAACAACAAACAGCAAGTGTTGGAGAGGTTGTGGAGAAAAGGGGACCCTAGTACACTGTTGGTGGGACTGCAGACTGGTACAGCCACTATGGAAAACAATATGGAATTTTTTAAGAAAACTAGAAATGGATCTACCTTTTGACCTAGCAATTCCACTGCTAGGATTATATCCTAAGAACCCTGAAACACCAATCCAAAAGAACCTATGCACCCCAATGTTCATAGCAGCACAAATTTACAATAGCCAAGTGTTGGAAGCAACCCAGATGCCTGTCAGTAAATGAATGGATCAAGAAACTATGGTACATTTACACAATGGAATTCTATGCAGCAGAAAGAAAGAAGGAGCTCCTACCCTTCAAGACAGCATGGGTGGAACTGGAGAGCATCATGCTAAGCGAAATAAGCCAGGTGGTGAATGACAAATACCATATGATCTCACCTTTAACAGGAACCTAATCAACAAAATATACAAACAAGCAAAATATAACCAAAGACACTGAAATTGAGAACAGGCTGACAGTCACCAGAGGGGAGAGGGGAGGGAACTTCAGGGGAAAAGGGGAAGGGTTTAGAGCAATAACTATAAAAGACACATGGACAAAAACTAGGGGGGGGTGGAAATGGGTGGGAGGTGGGGAGGGCTGGGGCTGTGGGCTGGGATGGGAGTAAAAGACAGAAAACTGTACAAGAACAACAATTAAAATAAAATAAAATAAAATAAAATAAAATAAAATAAAATGGAAAAAGAAAAAAGTAAATGGGATGATATTGCATACATATACATTGTTTTGTCACTTAGCAATATGTTTTAGAGAGTAAAAATAGACCAACTGCATTCTCTTATATTGTAGTATGGCTCTCCTTTAGGTGGACATTAGGCTTCTTTATGATAAACCAGTCAGCAGTAAAAATTCTTGTTTATGCATCTTTGTATTGAGGTACCAACATTTCTCTAGAACAGAGATTTACCACTGGAATTTTTGGGTAGTACTGTGTGGTTAATTATAATATTGACAAATGTTGCCAAATTGCCTCCCCAAAGAATGCTGATTTTTATTGCCACCACCAGTGTATGAGGGTGTCTATTTTTCCCATATCCTTGACAATTCTGGGCATTATCGATCTTGGTCATTGTAGGGTAAACAAAGGTAGTCTGGCTTCCTCACCCCAATTTCTGGGCAACTAAGGGAAGCAGTTTCCCATAATCTTAAGAATGGGTCTGATAAGCAGTGTCCTCATAGCCTTAAGACTGGGTCAGATAAACCGTTCCCATAGCCTTGAGTGGGCTCGCATGCGTAGTATGAAGCTCTGTTGCATAATATCTGTGGGCATCCTGTTGGCTTTATTTGTATCTAGTATTTAAGGGGGTAGGGACTCGCCACTGGGAGCCATGCTGGGGGAAAGGTGACATGCAGTGTGATACACAGAGACATGCAGGGGGCACACAGCTTCCAGTGTGCGTGGCTTGCCCACCTGCGAATAAAGGCATGTTAGACATCCCAACGGCTCCGTGACTACTCTTCTGTCTGCTCAAATCCTGTGAACCTGTCCAGCCTTGAATGATCTAAAAACAGTCATGTTTGCTAATGGTAGATAAAGAATGACTTGGTTGCTTTAATTTATATCTCCTTGATTAGTTGAAGTGAAACATTTTTTTGCTATACCAATTGGCAATTTTCATTTGTTTTTTGGTAAAATGTCTGTTTTTGTCCATTGCACATTTTTTCCTATCGTGTTGTTTGTTATTTTATTGATTAAAGTCACTTCTTATGTATTTTCTGTATATGTATTACTTAGATTTTGTATATTTCACATATTTTACACACCTTGACATTTGTCTTTTTCCTTTATTCATGGTGTTTTATTTTGCCCAGAAGTTTATGTAGTTGAATCTGTCAGTCCTTTCCTTTATGGCTTAATAATTTTATGCTTGCTCCAGGTTTATAAAAAACATTTTTTCTAATCCTCTGTAGTTAAAAAAATTATTTGCTCCTTTAATGACTCTGATACATAGTTTTGTGTAATGTGTGAGGTAGGGAAACTTTCCTTTTTTTTTTCTGGAACAAATTCTCATTCCAGACACACTCACCTCTCATCCATCTCACATGTTTCTCTGTGACACCTTGGATTTATGCATTCTTAGGACATCTGTAGAGATACCCCCTGACATTGAATGTAGAATTTTGTGTGATGTATATAGGTGCATTTTTTCCTGTGGAGAGAGCTCTTAATTTTCACTGGATTCTCAAAAGAATGCATGATCCAACAAAGGTTAAGAGGCCCTTTGCAAGGGGGAAGGTAATAAGGTTGAGAAAGAAAGATAAGAGAAAAATCAAGAGAGAATATCACAATAGCCATGGGAGGAGAGAGTTTCAAGAAGAAGGAAGTGGTCAATAGGGTGAAATGCTGCAGAGAAATCAATTGAGATAAAGATGGAATAGAGTCCTCTGAGTAGGCAATTGAGATCATTGGTGACCTCCCTAAGAACACTTCATGGGGAGCAATCAGAGTAGATGCTAGTGGGAGACAAGATGTGATGGGGAGGAATGGGGTTGGAAGAATATATGGAAGGTGAGCTGGTAAAGGTAGTAGGTGTAGATAAGTCTTGCCCAGAGCTTTGCTTGGAAGGTCTGATGGTAGCTGGAGAGATATGGAAAAACTGCTGTTTATTTTTTATGTAGTGGAGTGATGTTCATTAGATCCTTATCTAATGAACTAAGTTATCTAGTAGGTATATTCTATTCTTAAAGTATTTGATAGTGAATGTGATAAAGATTTTCTTTGACTTGTATTTAGAATGTTAAAAAATATTTAACAGCTGAGATGGCTTGGTCACTGACCAATCAAAATAGAAGCTATAACCTATCACAACAGATGCTTGCTGTAAACCAGCATCTGTATGGCTGTACTAATGGTTAATAGTCTTGTTCCATCTGGCTGTATGTATGGATGTCTTTTTCAGAAAAACTTTGATAAAAAGGACTGATTTTCAAGATTGGATTAGCAGGACTTCTAGGGCCCCCAAAGGACCAAATCACAGAAGTTATAACTAGCATTGCAACATGTATGCAAAACTGTCTGCTAAATTTGATTGAAGGCTACATCTGTAATCAAGAGCCTCAGGGACAAAAAAGACAGGAAAGCAAACGAACACTGAAAAATTTTGTTTTCCTCCCCCTAAAAACTAAGATTAACAGTAAGTAACAAGTTGTGGAGGAAGAACAAAGTGAATTTAACACACTCCAAGTAAGAGTTGTAAGGGCAAGTAAGATTTTTTATTTCAAATTGTAATTTCTTTTTGAGCTATAAGATTAGGAACAAAATGGATTTTTCCATAGCAGCACACATGTGATAGGGAAATTTTCTGTTTCCACTGATGTACCCTCATGACCAGTGCTAGTGTTGGAATTAAGATGATGTGAACCAGTATTCTCTTGCATGTGTGTGCTCTGTGTTTTTTATGGTAGGTTCAGGGTGCAGAAGCAGAGAGAGGCCCACAGCTTAGAGTACACACACTTTATCATTGTAGCTCAAGACTCCTCCTCATTTTTTTGCCCTTTGGTGAATGTACAATCTTGTATTATCCCAGGAAATTTTCCAAATAGAGGCTGCAGCATATTTTTTTTCTTTGACAAATGCTATATAGATAAACCTCTCAGTATAGGTGGCTCTCTTTCAGAGATTTTTATGTGGAATATTTATAGTGAAATGTAAGTCTGTCTAGTATATAAACAGAGTTAATCACAGCTATTATACTCACCATTTTACACTTCTTAGTGGTTGCTTAGAATGTCATATCTTAATAAACTTTCAAGAAAATTGGAATTTAAAAATTTGTTTTGAAAAGAAGGCAGAAAAAATGAGGGTTCTGAGGGGTGGATAAAATGCTTAATGTTCTTTTGGTGGGTAGAGTCAATAATATTACCTCTCTTGAGTAAAGAGAAGGGAAAACTATGTTTGTTTACTTGAATTTTATGTCTGTTGTCATTGTTTCTTGGTCGAGTTTTAAAATTTTTGTGTTGCAGTTGACTAGATAAAATAAATCAGAAACAGGCTCAATTGGTGCCTCTCGTAGATAGGCTAGAAAAATGTTTTTACCAAGGAAGTATAAGAAAAGGGAGAGATCCAGAATCAATATTTCATCTATAGATATAATACTGTTATTTGGCAATGTTACTAACTCTCTTTTTAAGGTCACACCAATTTGAGGGGACAGGCTTGAAAAACCAAGGTGAAGGTGACGGCCACAAATAGTTTTGACCTTGAGACTTACCAGGGAAAATCAATGGGACCTCAACCTTTCCCTCCCTCTTCCACTTGCCAAGCCCTCCCTTTCTTTGGCCTAGTCCTGGTTAATATACATGTTTGGTATGGAGACCACCAACTTCTCAAACATCTGTTCTGCTATTGCCGGTGCTGATCTTTGTTTGGGTGCTGGTTGGCCTCCTTTGGGAGTTCCTGTCAAGCATCTTGATGGCCTTGATGGCTGTTTTGTCACCAATGTTACAGTTCTCTAAGTGAATAATATCCCAAAGAACAGTCTGGATATTTCTGTCCTTCTCAACTCTTTGTTTTAAGGAAATTCGGACAACCAGTCCCAAGGATGGGGTGAAGATATTTGAATGGCACCACACAATGCTACAAAATTTTTCCTTTTTATCAGCACCAAACCAGTGACCTAGGAAGGTACCCAGGGTTTTCTATCTACCCAATACAGTTCTCTTAGAGATGGGGGTGAGAGGCAGGGAAACTCATAAATTCCTCAGGTACAAAAGACTCCTTGAGAGTTGATTCTGTTCTGATGTTCCTCAGGAGATGATCATGCAAATTAAATTCTACTTCTGAAGACCTTCTGAAGCATTTAAAAAAGGGAAATTCTTCCACAAATGTGCTGACCTGATATTTCACTTAAATACCTAGAGTCTTAATTAAAACAATTTTTCAGCCATTTTCTAAAGTAATTCTCTAGGGTTATCAATAGCTCTCTCTATTTTCTGCAAATGATAATGAGGTCATGGAAATTAGACTTTATGGGAAGCCTGGCCATATCTCTAGTCCTTGCACAATCTTTGCTTCATCTTAACCTTTTACTTTGCATCACTAGAGTTTTCCTTAAATAAAAAGTTACAGTTGTATAAGTTGCTTGCCTTTCTCAGTCGAGAGCATTTACTGAGTACCCACGTGGTTTCTACCAGTACCATTAACAAATCACTAGCCTCTGCTCTTAAAGCCCTTGTAGTACAGGTGACATTGATGGGTCAGGTAGTGGGTAGGGAGTGGTCTCTAAGACATCAGAGGCCACAGGTTTTGTCAGTCCAGGAGGAGATACAGACTTGTGAGACAGATTGCTGGGCTTTAGCATCTCAGGAGGGAAGTACTGTGGTATAATCTTTCAGAGCATGAGCTTTTAAGTAAGATCTGGGTCCAAATTTTGCCTCTGCCACTCATTCATTGTGTACCCTTAGGCAAATTTCTTTTTTAAAAGATTTTATTTATTTATTTTTAGAGAGAGGGGAAGGGAGAGAGAAAGACAAGGAGAGAAATATCAATGAGTGGTTGCCTCTCATATGCCCCTAACTGGAGACCTGGTCTGCAACCCAGGCACATGCCCTGACCGGGAATTGAACCAGGGACCCCTTGGTTTGCAGGCTGGCACTCAGTCCACTGACCCACACCAGCCAGGGCCCCTTAGGCAAATTTCTTAACTTCTTTGCATCTTTGTTTCCTCTTTTGTAAAAGAGGAGTCAGTAAAAATCTACCTACTGTAGATTTGTCTTGAGGATTAAATAAAAAAAAAAAAAGTCTCAGCACAGAGCCTGGAACACATTAAGAGCCTAAAACATGACAGCCTTCATTTTAAGTGGCCTATTGGCCTCTTCTTGGAAACTGCTTTTCCCGAGGAGGGCCCAAAGACAGAAATAACTACAGAGATATTGAACATTTCAACTATACCAAGGGAGAGGTGCATTTTTCTCTACTGAGAGCCACTGACCCCTGATAGAAAAGGATCAATTGAAGGCCTTGTAAAAAATACTAATTTGCTTTTTCCCCTCAGGGAAATATAAAATATTGAATTTACCTACTTTTAAGAATAAGGAACATAGTGCTTTCCTCAATAAATATCTTGAATAGATTTCTAGAACTTTAGGGGACCTCAGAGACTAGTATAATCTCTTTATTTAATAGATGAGACAACAGAAGGCCAGAAATATAAATTGACTTTGTGATAATTACCCACCTTCACCATGACAGACTGCAGGAATAAACCCTTTACTTCTAAGTCTAATGCCTAGCATGTTCCCACTATCTTATGTTTAGTAAAACAATAGGGAGAGGAATAGAGAAAGAGCAAACTGAAAGGAGGGAGAGAGAAAGAAAGGAGTTAGAAAAAGGGAGGGAGATACACATAGAAAGAGGAAAGTACAGAGAAAGAATGAGAAAAGGAGGAAACAAAGTAGTCATTTCCAGCATCAATGTGGTTTCACTGAATGCACATCATGTTAAGTTAACCTTCTTCTTCTTTTTTTTTTTCAGTGAGAACTGTCATTCTGAATGAATGTCTGAAAGAATGACAGGATCTCATTACCAGTTGGGAATCTACAGTGTGCTCCAGATGAGAAATGTTAAAATGTTAATTTAACAACCTGGACTAGGGTGGCAGCAATAGAGATGGTCCCAGAGGTTGAATTTGGGATATACTAGAGAGAGAGAGAGAGAGAGAGAGAGAGAGAGAGAGAGATACTGTTGGGTTGTATGTTGGGAGGTAAGTGAATGGAAGGGTAAAGGGTGAATTCAAAGTTTTTGATTTGAGTAATTAGATGGATGGTGATGACCATTTACTGAGATGAAATAAACCTTTGGACATGCTATACTTGATTGCCCAGGAAAAATTGTGAGTATAAAATTGGATATTTGAAGTGAGATATAAATTTGGGAGTTTTCAGTATAAAGATATTTATGGGACTAGATGAGATTATCTACAGATGGAATGAAAATAGAAAGAATACAAATGTTGAGGTCTGAGCCTTGAGTATTCTATGTTTAGAGGGCTAGGAGAGGAGAGGGAGCCAGCAAATGAGACCCAGGAGTTATTAGTGGGGAAAATGCTGAAGATATGGGTTATTTGAATTAGTAAGTAATTTGGCAGAGTCATTTCTAAGGGAAGAGTGGAGCATGGAAGAATGTGGGCTGGATGATAGCACAGTTAGGTGGGTTAGGACTGTGTGTATCAAAATAGTGACAAGCAATGGGTAAGTGGGAGCTTGAAGAGAATCTGTGGGAGACTACCTCAGGGCTTGTCTCTGTCTCATGAACCTGGTTAAAAAATCTCTTGAGTAGAAAGAATTTAGGTCAGATTTGCAGTGATAAAAGATAGAGAAAGTTCCCACATCAGATTGCTTAGTAGGTTTTGGAAGACATGACAAAGCATAGTGGATGTTCTGTGTGTTAGCAAGCGTGGGGTGAGCAGAGCCTGGCCTTGAACGGTGGCTGTGGGAGGAGAGGATTGAATTCTAGAGACATTTGACAAGGAAGAGTTGGTGGAACTTTGTGACTGACTGGATGTAGGGCTGAAGGAGAGGAAAGAGGCCTAATTTATTCAAGGGTACTACGATTAGTGCATGTTTTTAGTGTAGAAAGGAAGAAAAATTATAACCCCCCCCCCATGAGCTAGTAACTCATTCTTTACCAGAATCATTAGTAACTCTGATAGTTTGAACTTACAAAGTTGGTTCTGTGTATTGAAGGGATAATAAAAATTTAGCAAAAATGATTATAGCAAATTGGCTCTCCCAACCATAAAAGATGACTAATTAACCAAGTAATGTGTTTCTGTTTGCATAAAAGCTGATAGCTAAAGCCAAATGGTATAATATCAGTTTAGACCTCATTTTTGGTGGTTTGCCAGTTGAATATTGATGTGACTGCATTTATTTATGAGGCTCCTAATAATTTGAATTGCCCTGTGAGGCCTTGAGTTATTTTACAGAACCATTCTCTCCTGTTTAACTAAACGACATTCATCTGATCCCTCCAAAAGCAGTAACTTCTGTTGAAGTAGAGATTTCTGTCCTGTATTCAGGATGCTCTAAGTAATTGGAATGTGCGAGTGCCATGGCTGAAGGTCCTGTAGCTTTCTCCACACCTCAGAGACTTTACCAGGCTCCTGGATAGTGTTCACAAAGTGGGAGGAGGCAAGGTCAGTTTTGTTAACGGGAAAAAACCCTTCCAAGCACTTATTTATATAAGCACTCATTTACATTAATGGTTCTTCTACCCTAGTTTGAACTCAGGTATGTCCTTGAAAAGAATTATTGCTTTAAAAACTCAATTTTTGACTTTTCCAGTACTCCTGATGAAATCAGCTCAAGTTCATAAGTTTTGCTATATCTGTCACTTGTGCACTTTATGCCACTTAAACCTAGAGAAGAGTTTCTACCTCCCCTTGCCAAGTTCTGAACAGATGACATATATTTAGATTAGTTCAATAAGTATTAGAATAGTAGGAATTTAGCACTGGAATGGAAATTAGATATTGTATAGTCTACTTCCTTCCTTTTTCAGATAGAGGAACAGAAATCTAATGAGGCGATTATTTGGCCAAGTTCATATACCTAATTGATAATTAGAAATTCTGTGTTCTCATTGCATCCTATCAGGTGGCACATGATTTTTTTTGTACCATTACTAGTAATGTTAACTTGGATCATTTGACAAAGCATGTATCTTTCAGGTTTTTCAACTATAAAGCTATTCATTTTCCTTTTGTAATTAATAGGCATTTTGTGAGAATGTACTGAGACTATATATATTTCTTTTCTCATCGAACTCTTACCATTATCCATTGATGTTTCTTGACTGAGTTAATTATTACTATGATGGTTACCACATGGTGATTTTCTAATTCTATCAATCCTTCTACAAAGATGAATTGGCATTTTACTGCAAGAAAAGTTTTTTCTTTCCCCATTCATAGTCATATTGGTTAGTACTTATGGATTTCTATTTTTGTTCAATGGTGTGTAATGTAGTTCCCTTACTACTTATTTTGATGTTCAAATTATCTCAGATGGGCCAGGGGAAGGTGCTTCAAGCTGGATTCTATGTCCTTTTGACATGTCTTTGTCATTTTATTTTTCTCATTTAATTTTTTAATATGGTGAAATACACAAAACATAAAATTTACCATTTTAACCATTTAAAAAAAGATTTTATTTATTTTTAGAGAGAGGGGAAGGGAGGGAGAAAGGGGGGAGTGAAACATCAATGTGTGGCTGCCTCTAGTGCACCCCCTACTGGGGACATGACCTGCAACCCAGGCATGTACCCTAACTGGGATTTGAACTGGAGATGCTTTGGTTTGCAGACCTGCACTCAATTCATTGAGCTACACCAGCCAGGGCCATTTTAGCCCTTTTTGAAGTGTGCCATTCAGTGGCATTAAGCACATTTATGATATTGTGCAACTATTATCACTATCTAGTTCCAGAAATTTTTCATCATCCCAAATGAAAACCCTGTACTCAGCATTAGCTCCCCTTTCCCCCATCCTTCTAGCCTGTGGCAATAAAAAAATCTGCTTTATGTCTCAATGAATTTGGCTCTTCTGGATATTTCATATGAATGGAATCATCCAATATGTGGTCTTTTGTGTCCAGCTTGTTTCAGTTAACATCATGTTTTTGAGATTTATCTATGTTGTAGCATGTATCAGTACTTTATTATTGATGGTTGAATAATATTTTATTTATATGTAGGTCTTTGATTCATTTTCAGGGGCTTTTTTATGTATAGTGTGAGGTTGGGGTCCAATACTGTTTTTTTGCATGTAGATATCCAGTTCTCTCAGCACCACTTGTTGAAGAGACTGTTCCCTCCTCCATTATTTTAAAGATGCTTTTTTAAGGCTTTGGGTTTTATTCAAATTCTTTGGTTTTATATTTGTATTTATTTTTCTCACATAAAAAGTATATTTTTATTTATATTAATATGCTCATTTCCAAAGTATCATACCTATCCTTTTGAGTAATATATATAGACAAAGGTTAAGATTTGCCTTTTTTTGGGTTATTTTTCAGCTCTATTTGATAAATGGAATTATACATGTTTAAGGTATACAATGTTATGATTTGATATATGTATACATTGTGAATTACTACAATCAAATTAATTAAAACATTTATCACCTCATATGGTTGCATTTTTTACTTTTTGGTGAGAACACTTAAAATTTACTCCCACAGCAGATTTCAAGCAAACAGTAACAGTGCTATTAACTATGGTCATCATATTGCACATTAGATACTCAGAACTTTTTCATCTTTTACTAAAAGTTTATATCCTTTGACCTACATTTTCCCATTTCCTCTACCCCCCAGCCTTTGGCAAACACCATTCTACTCTCTGTTTCTTGACTTTTTAAGATTCCGTATTTAAGTGAGACCATACTATTTGTCTTTCTCTGTTTGGCTTATTTCACTTAGCATAATGCCCTCATTCATGTCTTCTCAAATAGCATGTTTTCTTCTTTTCCATGGCTGAATATATTTCATTATATACATATTTCATTTTATATATGTATATATGAGTATATGTACAATGAGATATATATCTCACATTTTCTTTATCCAAATTAAACTGTCAGTGGATAAACTGTCAGGTTGTTTCCATGTCTTGGCCATTGTGAATAGTGTTGCAATGAACATGGGAATGCAGATATGTCTTTGAGACAGTGATTTCATTTCCTTTGGATATATAACCAGAAGTGGCATTGCTGGATCATATGGTAGTTGTATTTTTAACTCTTTGAGGAACATCCATACTGTTTCCCATAGTGGATCTACTAATTTACATTTCTATAAACACAAGCACTTCTTAATTTCTAGACTAACACAGTATTTAATGCAGGCTTTCCCATCACTAACCCTGGAAGTAGCCATTTCTCCAAGAAGCCCTGGTTCTTTTTAGCAAGGAACAGTGTTCCTTGGTTTGGAAACCAAGATTTGGGCACTATGTATGCTTACTGCTTTCAGGGTGTTGATGCTTCTCGGCCCTCTTGTTGGAAAGAGCTATGTGCACATGCACTTACACACATATTGAAAACCATGACTTAACAGCAATGCTTCCAATTCCAAACCATCGTAGAGTTCACTCTAGTTTTTTCCCTTTATATGTAACTCCCTTTATATGTCACTCTCTTCTCTGACAGTGAAAAACCTGGCTTTTATTATTCTTAATATATTTCCTTATAGCCAGTCTCTCTCCACCACCGCTGTTCCTTCCCCTTGCTCTCTTATTGTTTTCTTCACTTGACTTGGGCTTTGACACTGTGCTGTGTCACTACCACCTCTCTGCTGTGTAGACATCCTCTTTCCTTGCTTCATCTTGGACAACCCATGCTCGGTTGCCTACATGATCTCATTTTCCTGCAGCTTCAGCATTGCATGCTTGGCTGATGCTACTTTCTTCTCCATAGCCCACTGGTATCTACCTAGCTTGGCTCTGCCTACTAGATTTTGGACTGAATTATTCATGAGGGAAGGAGGGAAGAAAGGAAGAAATGAAATCAATCAATTTCTAGGCTTATCATTTTTATTTTTGTAATCCTACAACTTTTCTCTGTGTTTGGTGTACCTCTTGCTGATAATTTAAGCTTTAATAATTATTTTAATGTTTTTTGACAGATGGATTGGCTGGCCATAAATTCTAGCTTAACATTTTTTCCTTTCTGTGCACTTTGTTTTTTAAAAAATAAAATTGGGGGGGGAATTATTTTCAACTTACAAAAAATTTGCAAAGATAATACAGTTTTCATGTGCTCCTCATCCATTCCCCCCCCTTATGTTAACACCTTAGATGACCACCTCTCTACACTGTTATTTCATTAACTTCTGATATCTAGGTTTGCTATACCTAAGAAATCTGCAGTCGGTATAACTGTCACTCCAATTTAGATTGCTTTTTCTTTCTGGGAGTTTCCAGCCTTTCTCTTTATTCTTGACTTCTACAGTTTCACTTTAGTGTGTCCCAGTTTGGTTTTGTTTGTATTTATTCTGTTTACTATTTGGATCATACTGATATGATGATTCATTAGATTTTCTTTTGTTTAATTCTGGAAAATTATCAACACGTCATCCTCAAAAATTGCTTCCCTATTATTCTTTCAGTTTAGTCTTCTAGAATTCCTGCTCATTAAATGTTACAATCTCTCAATCTATCTTCCATGTTTCATAACATCTTTGAAACCCATCTGTCTACCTACCTACCTGTCTTTGTCTAGAAAGGAGAACAATTCAGTTTTGATTATTGTATTTTTTAAATTCAATCACCATATATTTACTTTCTTAATTTCTAGTTGTTCTTTTTTTAAAAGATTTTATTTATTTTTTATTTAGAGATAGGTCAAGGGAAGGAGAAAGAGAGGGAGAGAAACATGAATATGTGGTTGCCTCTCAAGCAGTCCCCACTGGGGACCTGGCCCACAACCCAGGCATGTGCCCTAGTGACCTCTTGGCTCACAGTCTGGCACCCAATCCACTGAGTCATATTAGCCGGGGCTCTAGTTGTTTTAAATATCCACATATTCTTGCTTCATTTTTACTTGTTTTGTTGAAAAATTTTGTATTCTTTTTAAATAGAGGTTATGCTGAATTGTTTCTCTCTCTTCCTTTCTCTCTTTGCAAATGCTCAATGCTTCTAATTTAAAGTCTTTGTTAAACTGTTCTATAAAGTTAATTTTCTAGACTGAATGCATGATTGTTAATTTTGTTGGTTTTCTTTCTTAGCATCCAATTATTGTTTTTGGAATATTGGTTCACCACTAATTTTAGATAGGACTTTTTTGTTTGTTGTTTTTCTTTCTTTCTCCCATCTCTCACCATCTGTCTCTTTGTCCAGCAGCTTTGCAGTCTCCTGCCCCACAGCCGTTCTTTAGATTCCCAGTTGGTACTCAGGCTTTAAGTGGCTGGTGGGGGTTCCTGCCCCATCATAATGGCAGAGTACCCGAGAACCAGTCACATGGCTGGGGAGCAGTTCCGCACATTCTTACTGGCAGTGCTATGGGGTTTAAAACTACAGCTCATGTATTTTTAAAAAAGATTTTTTAAACATTTATTTTTAGAGAGAGGGGAAGGGAAGGAGAAAGAGAGGGAAAGAGATATCAATCAGCCACCTCTTGCATGAGTGCCAGTCAGGGACTGAACATGCCACCCATGCATGTGCCCTGACCGGGACTCCAACTGGTGACCTTTCACTTTTCAGGACAATGCCCAACCAGCTGAGCCACACCAGTCAGGCTATAGTTCATGTATTTTTAACATGGGCAATACTGCCCTCAATAAGGTGAAAATTGATTCTTAGAGGGCAAAAAATCTTAGATATTACAGCAGCCCTTCCAAGCTCAACCTTACCCCTAAAAATCTTATTTCTTAGCATTTAGTTTCTCTCTTTAGGGAAAATCCAAATAAAATTTTTCTCCTTAGTGGAATAATTATGAAAAAAAAAATCAAGAAACATTGCTATAGTTCTAGGCAGAGTTCAGCTATGTTTTGTTCAGTCTACTTTCTTAGGTAGGGAGCCTTATTCCCCATCATCTGTGGGTATTTTAAGCTCTTTGACTTCCGAGGAGCTGAGCTCCTGGCCAGCACAGCCATAGCTTCAGCAGCTTGCCTCTCAGTTTTGCATTTCTGTTCCACAGAGATTTATATCTTGTTTTCAAATCTGGAATCTTTTTCTCTTTTTGTATTTTGGAGCATAAAGGGGTAATCAAAGCATAAACTTACTGCACCATTTTGATTGGAAGTCAATATTTATTATTATTATTTTTTTACCAACTGTTACTCTAATGTCTTATAAGTGCTTTTCTTAACTTATATGACTTACAGTGCTTATATGACATAATATAGGACCATCCACCTGATAAATATCAATTGCATTCAGTCAGTTATCTGTTTTACATTCTAGCTTAGCATTTTGAGGTTTCTGAACAATGTAGATTCTTTTTATTTAGACCATCTTGTCTGGAAGATTCTAGGCCTTTGAGGTCCCCCTGTTTTGCAGCGGGAAATTTATGGCTGAATCACTGTACGGTGCCATCAGTGCATTCATAAGCTGTTCTCTGGTAACATTTGCAATTATTCTTCAAAAGCCCTTTTTTTTGTTTTTCTAATCTGGATAGCATTCCTCTTCATATGGAAGCTAAGAAATTCCATATTTCATGTGGCTGTATGGTACGGTGGTGAAAGGGACAGAGTACTCAGCTTATTGGGACCTTTGTCTCTGTCCCTTGGATTTAATGCATTAGTTATGGGAAGAGGCTCTCTCAAACTTTGATAAGGTTTGCAGTGACTGACAAGACAATGGAATTGTCTTTTGATCAGAGAAAATTGTTTCACATTTTTTTGGGTTAATTTCACATATCCATAATCATTGAAAAAAATTAGAAAATACAGATGAATGAAAATGAAAGAAAAGTCATTCACAATTCTGCCACCTATTTTGGTGTATGATTTCTAAAACCTCAAATGTATCTATATGTTTATAAATAATATACTGTGACAAAAGTTATTATTTTGTATATTTCTGGGTCAATATGGAAACTGCATCATATTCTATTGTATCTATTACCTGTTTTAGACCATTTAGATTCTTTCCAATGTTCTGCTACTTTAAAGAATATTGAATTAGACCAAGCTTTACATATAATTTTGTTCATTTGTTAGTGCTGGAGGAGGTAATTGAGAAAACATGACCGCCGATTATTGGAGGCTTTGCATCCCGGTCCGCTGTCCTTGGAACATACTCTCTGCCCATTGTTCCCACAGTGGGAGCTGTTTTCCAGGAAGCAGCCTTTGCAGAGTGAGGTGTTACTGAACCCACCTGAACTGAATATGTTATGGAACCCAATTAAGGCCTCTACATAAATTTTTAAGATTCTGGAGTGTAGATGCCAAGATCTACTTGTTTTGTGGCAACCCAAGATAATAAGCCTCGTAAATAAATTCCTTTGTTTATTAGGCCTGCCACCTACCAATCTGGAGTAAACTGCCTCCTTCTTTGGTCTCTCCTTGCCCTCTATGTACTTGGGCCAGTTTTTGAGACAATAGTTAGGAAGCATTTAACAACAAAGTTTAGAGACTCTTTAATTACCTTTAATGAGAAGGCAATAGGAAGCTAAGGGAAGGGCTATTGCGACCATGCCCTGGGAAGTGGCAGGTGTGTGGTAGGACCTGGGTAAATGCTCTTCAATGAGCAAAGTGTCGGAGTGAGCACTAGGAGTTTTGTTACGATGCATGAGAGAACAAATAGCTCTGGAGAATCTGAGAAGACAATTGGGAAACACAACTTTGTGTTCCCAAAGAATGGTTTTGTGAAGCCTGAAAATCTGAAGTGTGTTTTATAGCAATAAGTCTTCTCCTTTTATCCACTTTAGCCCTGAAACAAAATACAATTTTATTTTTATGATTGAGTGAATTCAGAATATATATTATGTCCACTCTTAAGTCTGGAATCATCTTTGTCTCCTTTTATTACATTAACTCCAAATGAACTTTTCCAATTTTCCATCATGTACTTTGCTGGTCTTTTTTTACCCTCTGAGTTTATGAACAGTGAGGTAAATATTTGAAAATTTGGAGCAACCAGCCAGCTGGGAAAAATATATAAAAAACTTCCTCTTCCTCTGTTTTTTTTTTTTTAATTATATTTTATTGATTATGCTATTACAGTTGTCCCATTTCTTCCCCATCATTTCCTTCCACCCTTCATACTCCTCCCATCCACATTCCCCCCCTTTAGTTTGTGTCCATGTTTCATAAGTTCTTTAGCTTCTACTTTCCCCACACTATTCTTGCCCTCCCCCTGTCTATTTTCTACCCACCATCTATGCTACTTATTCTCTGTACCTTTTCTCCCTCTTTCCTCCTCCCACTCCCCTGCTGCAAACCCTCCATGTGATCTCCATTTCTGTGTTCCTGCTCCTGGTCTAGTGTTTGCTTAGTTTGCTTTTGTTTTAGGTGTGATTGTTAGTATCTGTGAGTTTGCTGTCTTTTAACTGTCCTATTTTTTATCTTTTTTTCTTAGATAAGTCCCTTTAACATTTCATATAGTAAGGGCTTGGTGATGATGAACTCCTTGAACTTGGCCTTATCTGAGAAGCATTTTATCTTCCCTTCCATTCTAAATGACAGCTTTGCTGGATAGAGCAATCTTGGAGGTAGGTCCTTGACTTTCATGACTTGGAATACTTCTTTCCAGCCCCTTCTTGCCTGTAAGGTCTCTTTTGAGAAATCCGCTGACAGTCTGATGGGAACTCCTTTGTAGGTGACTCTGCCTTTATCCCTTGCTGCTTCTAGAATTCTCTCCTTCATTTTAATCTTGGCTAATGTAATGATGATGTGCCTTGGTGTGTTCCTCCTTGGGTCCAACTTCTTTGGGACTCTCAGAGCTTCCTGGACTTCCTGGAAGTCTATTTCCTTTGCCAGATTGGGGAATTTCTCCTTTATTATTTGTTCAAATAAGTTTTTCACTTGTTGCTCTTCCTCTTCTCCTTCTGGTACCCCTATAATTTGGATGTTGGGACGTTTAAAGATGTCCTGGAGGTTCCTAAGCCTCTCCTCATTTTTTTGAATCCTTGTTTCTTCATTCTTTTCTGTTTGGTTGTTTCTTTCTTCATTCTGGTCCACTCCATTGACTTGAGTCCTAGTTTTCCTCCCATCACTATTGGTTCCCTGTGTGTTTTTCTTCATTTCACTTATGGTAGCCTCCATTTGTTTCTCTAATTTGTGACCAAAATCAACCAATTCTGTGAGCTTCCTGATCACCAGAGCTTTGAACTGTGCTTCTGATAGGTTGGCTACCAGTGCTTTGATCTCTGCATCTGATAGGTTGACCACCTCCTGGTTGCTCAGATGAATTAGCTCCGGGGCCCTGGTCTGTTCTCTCTTTTGAGCCATCCTTGGTTTTGGATTTTTGTTTTTGTCTGGTTGCAGCTGATACGCAGTAAGGGGCGGAGCCTTAGGTGTTCACCGGGGCGGGGCAGCCCTGTCACTGGGTTGTGATGCTGGATGTTGGGGCAGGGTCCAAGAAGGAACAGTGGCACTTGCTCTGCACTGTGTTGTGGATTCCAGTCCCTTCAGCCTCTTTTGCCTATCACATTGGGTCCTTCTGGTGCTGATTCCTGGGTGGGTGGGCCTGTGCACACTTCAGTACTCCATGGATCTCCCCAATGAACTCTCTTGTGAGGCTGGGACTCCCTCCTGGCACCTCAGCCCCTACAAGTATTTTCAATAGGTGCTTTTAGGCTTCACTTCCCAGCGCTGGGGCCCTGTGTTGCACAGTCTGTCTTGCTGCCCATTTTTGCCTGGTTTATCTGTGCGCAAATGTGTTTCTGCAGTCTGCTGCCTTGTGCACCCCGCTTGGCCTCCTTACGTTCGGCAGCGCCGCCGCCTGTGCACCTGGAGTGACTGTGCACCTGGGACCATCACCGGCTTATCCCGCAGAGATCTGACTCCACAGGCCAAGGACTCCGCTGGCCGCTGACTCCGCCCCTTTTACCGGTTTGGGTGAATCGTTGTTGTCAGACTACCACACAATTCAATTTTCTCTCTGTCCTAGTTGGGTTTTCTTTTTTTTTGGTTCTATATTTTTGTTGTCCTTAATCTTGGTTGTGGGAGGAGGCACAGTGTGTACAGCTACATCTCCATCTTGGCCAGAAGTCCTCCTCTGTTTTTTTTAAATTTTAAAATTTCAGACTTTGCTCCATAGGTGTGTTCCTTTCAAGTCACCCACTAGTGGCCCTGGCTGGGTGCTCAGTGGGTTGGAGTGTCGTCTCCATACGCCAAGACTATGGGTTTGATCCCTAGTCAGGGCACATGCAAGAGTCATCCAATGGACTCATAAAGAAGTGGAACAATAAATGGATGCCTCTCTCTTTCTCTTTCTCCCTCTTCCTCTCTTTCTCTCCCTCTCTCTCTAAAATCAATTAAGAAAATAGTCACCCACTTGTTTCTCAAAGGGTCATTGGAGAGTTATTATTTTAAATATAGTTTCCAGGTATGAATTGAGATGCTGTGAAAGGTTCAACTTTCTGAAATATATCTTTTGTATCGTCTACCCAAAACATAGTAAGAATCAGGCAGTGGGCTGACAAGACTCAGAGCAGCCAATATAGGCTGCATCAAATTGATGAACGCAGGTGGGGGCATTTTACACATGGGAGATGCCTTCAGGTTCTACTCTTATTATACACTGGAACCAACTAATTCTAATCAGTGGATTCTGAATACACAGCAGATTATTAGCAGTGGGGTGGAAAGGGGGTTCTGGAAGGCTGGAGGGAAGCAGAAACAGTGAGGTTCCCAGAGGAAAGGAACAGAAAAACTAAAACCTCAGAAGAGAGCAGTGTGGGGTTGATAAACCTGTGTGCAAGGAGTCGTACCCAACACAACAACCCCCGCAGAGGCAGTCACTGATGTGCAGGAGGATGAGTCATCAGAAAATGTTATCTGTCTCAGAAAGCAGACAGCATAGACTATAATGGAGAAAGATTTCTGTTCAAAACCATGGATGTCTTCACAGTTATGATGGTTAAAGGAGTGGGACTTGCAGTCATCTAGGAAGTTTGGCTTTTTCCAAAGGGTTCTGGGTGGCCAAGGGGTTACTAGGTGACTGAGATTGATTCTTTTCTTCCTGGTTTATAGAGCTTAAACCACTAAATGTTTGGTGAGATATGAGAATATTGGTCACTTGCCAATGAAATAATGTATGATTAGGATGTGTGGAAAGGAGATGAAATGGAGAGTAGAGAAAGCAGTTGTAAAAATTACTTGAGTTTAAAGTGTGGGGGTGTCTGATGCTAGGTACAGAATGAGTGCTAAATGTGTATGCACAGAACAGAAGGGAGCTTCTTTCAAGACTGACTCTTGAAAGACCATGAGTGCTTTGGCGGTCACACTTAGGGCTGAACATGACGGAGGGTAGTGGAAGGAGGAGAGGGAGGAGTCGTCTGGGGAGCTCAGGCCGAAGTAGGGTGCAAGGTAAGAGTTCCCGAGATGGAAACTACTCATGGGATCCCATGGTGCCTGTGTTAGGGCTGGTTTGTGTGGCATTTTCATCCTGGAAGTGCTCCCATGTTAGAAGCCTGGCTGACTTCACAGCCGTGCCTGCGAGGCCTTGCGGTGGTGCCTCCCAGGCTGGAAAGGAGCTCCATGTCAGGGTTGGCCCTCACGGGCCCCACTGACTGTGCCAATAGTGAAGCAAGAAGAGTCTCAAGGTGATTATTTTGATGAATCTAGCCTCCATTTCACTAAAACAGAACAAAACAGAAACTGAACTATTTAGGTCATTGATATAGATGGATTTATTTTTGAATCATCCATGGAGAATCATTTCATAATAATCCACTGGATATAAGTTAAACACAGTCTCAGTTTTTAAAAGGGTGAATTTGTAGAGTTTTAAAAGATACAAATTTCACTAAAATTTCCACTCTTGGTTGACAGGGCATCATTCTCTCTAAAGTCTTTATGTAAACTGCATAAAGATGACATAATCATTTAGTGTATAATTTAATACTGTTGTTATTTATTTACAAATCACTTTTTATTGGAAAGGTTTTAACTATTTATGAGTCTTATGAGGAAACCAATATTGCTCCTATTTTATAAAGAAAAATGAAGCTTACAGGAGTGAAATGAGTGACCTCCAGGATTACCAGGAAAGGAGTTAATGTTTGGAAAGAGAAGATAATAGTTCTTTTCTAGTTGTATCTTCCTTCCCAGGGATAACAAAGTTGACATTTTGATGTATTGCCTTTAAGCTTTTCCTCGCTTAGTTATAAATGTAAACTATATTATAATATTAGTCAAACATTTTCTTATGTCTTTCAGTAGTCTCTGAAAACATGATTTTTAATAGTTGTGTAACATTCCTTCATGCAGATGTCCCATAGTTTTCCCTTGTGGGATTTTTGCGTTTTTTTTTTTTTCTATTTGCTCTTGTATTGAATGTTGTGAGAAACATGTTTGTACACATATATCTATGGGCAGAGAGGCCTACTTCATACAGAGATAGTCTGAAAAACCTAAAGAGGTAGAAAGCCACCATCAATAAGCATCTAGAAATCACCTGCAATGTGCAAAAGACTCTTCTAAGATGGAAAAGACAGAGTTAACAACTTGATTAATACTTAGAATGTACAAGACTGTACATGAAAGATAATACTACAGCTCTGCAAACCTAAAGGTTACCGATTTGATTTCTGGTCAAGGCACATGCCTGGGTTGTGGGCCAGGTCCCCAGTTGGGGGAATGTGAGAGGTAACTGATCCATGTATCTCTCACACACTGATGTTTCTTTCCCTCTCTTCCCCTCTCTCTAAAACAAAGTAAATAATAAATTAACAAAGCCTTAAAAATAATGATAGTACTGAACTAAAAAATTGTTGGGAAGTAACAGAACTAATGCAAGTGTCATCCATTAAAAAAAAAGAAAGATAATACTCCAATGATAAATCCCAAAGGCATGGAAGGAACAGCAGCATGTAAAGACATGCTGTGCAGAGAGTTAATACTCGCAAATGTTGATTGCTTTGTTTGGTTTGCAAGAGCTGAGTGTTTGGAACATGGAGAATGTAGAACTTGAGTTGGGCCCTAAAGGACCCTAGGTGTGGTGTGGGTTTATAATAAAACAGATCTGGCTTCAGCTGCTAGCTCTGCCAATTACTAGCCATAGGAACTTGGACCAGTTACCTTCTCTGCATGCTCAGTTTTCACATCTGAAAAATGGGAATGATAATAATGTCAATGCCACAGAGGAGTTAATGAAATAATGGCTGTGAAGGACTATCTAATGTTATTAATCATTGTAAATGGAAACATTTCAGAAGAGTGCCTGGAATTTTAAATCATTTTACAGCTACTGTAGAATAAGACAATGTTTCACATAGACAGAAAGTGTCTTGCCCTCTAGTATTTGAAACGGCAGAGCAAGCAGGAGTTCAGGGCAGCAGGGAAGTGTTCAAGAACTGTTATGTTCTAAAGAGGGAGCAAACCCAACAGAGAACTGCAAGAGTACATGTCAAATGCTGTGTCTCGTTCTTCTTTTGAAATGGTTTTTGCCTCTAGAACATTTGCAGGTCACTGCTCCTGGGATGCAACACAGCTTGTTGGCAGGACAAAATGCTGGTCTCACAGTTGTTCCATGTCCTCCAGGGCTGGGGAGGACATGTGCTTATGCTCGGCTTGCAATGATGCCTATTCTAGATAGATGGAGGGTAGTACCTGTTTCGTGTCAAAATAAAATTGTACAAAATTCTTCATTTGCTATGCAACCTGGAGGCATAAGTAGAATGGAAAAACAATCTTTCCTTCTTAAGGTCCTGAGAAAGAGAAAATCTTTGTTGTTAGGGGGACTAAGTGAAAGATTCACTTGGCCAGCAGGAAACAGGTTTAGGAGTGTAAATGGGTTGGATGGGATGGAAACATGGGTTCCTGTATTTTATTTGGGAAAGGTTAATGCATGGTGAGGAAGTCCTGAGAGTGGGTAAGGAAGAATGGGCCTGACAGAGGTCCAGGGAACTTGGGCTGGGTGTCCTTGGCCCAACATTCTGGGGCTGTGCTGGGCAGTACAGAGGAGAGGTTAGGCTGGGGCCAGGGAAGGCTATTACTGTTTGTGTGAGTGTGCAAGCATATGTGAGAAAATGTATGAGCATGTGAGTATGTGAGGATGTATGTGTGCATGCACTTGAGAACTGTGAGTGTGTGTGCAGGAGTATGAGAAAGCATATGTATGCTTGTGAGAATGTAGGAGTGTATGCCTGTGAGTATGAGGTATGTGAGGTATGAGTGTGAGAATATGAGTGTATATGTGTGAATAAGGGTATGTGTGTTTGTCCAATCAAAGGAAATCCCAGGTTTGAGACCATTAGTCCAGGGCTTCTCTGAACTTTTAAATAGAGTTCCTGGAGTTTTAACTTATAGCACTCTCTGATGTCAGCTCTGTCGGAGACACTTTTTCTGGGGTAGCCACACAGCATGGTATTAAATACAGAAACTCAGGCATCAGCCTGCCTGTGGCCTTGTTTGCATAAACTTGGGCAAGTACCTTAACTTCTTTTTCCTTTAATTTCCTTGTCTCTAGGATGTGGAAGATAAGAATAGTTCCTGCCTCATAAAAGTGGTTGGGAGGGTTAAATAAACGAATTAACACATGTAGGGCATTTAGCAAAGTGCTTGGAATGCAATAGTTGCTGGTAAAAGTTAACCACTATTAAATATTGAGTAAAGGGAAATGTCATGTCCATTCAGGCTGTCATTTGAAAAAACTACATACTATTTTGAGTAGTTAAAACATTTACATCAAAGATCAAGAGATATAAGAAAGTGGAAATTTATGCTCACCTCTGCCCACCATTCTAGTAGTTCTCATACCCCTGTGAACATGTGACCACTGTTCAAACTTCTAGAAATATTTTACTTTATGCATTTAGATGCAAAAACAAATATATATCCTCCGTTTATGCAAATGATAACATGATATATATTGCTTTTGTACTTTTTCTTTTTAAATTTAAAGATATGGGGAGCTTTCCATATGGGTATAGAATAAGCTTCCTTACTTTAAAAAAAAGCTGCATAGTATTCCATTTTTTTTTTGAATGTACAATAACTTACTTTCTCATCTGCTCTTTATGGCCATTTAGGTTGTTTGCAATCTTTTTCAAACTCTCTAATGTGATGTCTTTGGAGCCCTCTGCCTGAAACACTTCTGGAAGGTTATCCATGTTCTATGCCCACAGGGGAGAAGGATTTTGTACCTCTCTTGAGCCTTCTGTTTGCTATATAGTAAGTCGCGATCAGGACAGGTGAAAGAGTTGTATGGGATTTGAGTTTTGCATGATCAACCTCCATTAATTCATACCTGTGTGAATTGTGTTCCTCCCGTGGATGAAACCTTAGCCAATTGGTAATAATTTACACATCTGCTGCCTGAAAATGAGGAAACGGCTCCTAAGCGGACCTTCCAGAATCAGTCCCTTTCCTAGCATAGAGTTAACTTGCCAGCAGAGGGCTCTCTTCTTTTGGGAAAAATGAAATGTCTCTGGGAAAGGTTGTAAACTGAATACCCAGACGTGGGTGGAGCGTGGTTTGTCTCCTCACTGTAGTTGCCCAAAGTCACACAGGTAGTCACCACGACAGATTCCCGGCGTGTCATTCCTCTGGATATTTAGGGTTTAACTGAGTATTGCCATTGTCAGTGTGTTTGGGTGTCTTTATGAGGGGGTCTATGCGGAGGAAGCAGGTTCAGAATTCCACAGGGGTTTTAGGGCAAGGCCTGTGATCTGACCCAAATTTTAGCTTTTCCCTTCTTCAGGATGTGAGGCATCCTGGCCTTGTTCTGCATTGCGAGATTTAAAAGGCCCACACTCCTGGACCAGGATCCCTGGACTATGCTTATGAGACCTGTTACAGGGCCCTGAACCCCTGTTTGTAAAGTCTTGTTTATATGACCCCTGGCTATTGCTTGTTGAGGAAAAGGCTCTCGGCAGGTCAGGTGAAAATCCACCTCAGCACTTTGAGAGGAAGAGGAAAGGAGCAAACATTAATCTAGCATCTCCTGAGGCATGTTTGCTGGGCCTTATTTCTCTTGTCTGGTGGATATTATTCCTACCAGCCTTTAACCCTGCCACATGCTCCCTCTGTGTGTCCCCCCCCCCTCCCCCCGCTTTCCAAAGCAGTTCAGGAAACCAGGGCTCAAGAAAGTGAAGAAAGTGAAGTCTATTGCCCAAAGTCTCACAGGTAGTCACCACTGCTTAGGAGCTGCAAGTTCCTGGCTGGAATTGCATTGCTGACCAGTGCAACTACAGAGTCCAAACTTTGTTTTCCAGGACAACTCCCTCCCTGCAGGGTATCAGCAGCTTAGCCCTGATCTGAGAAGGTCGAGGTCACTGACTGAGCTTCAGTGAGGACATTTCCCCTCTACTTCTGACCTCTGGCCCAGTTTGACAACAACTCAAAGCATTTTTCTTTTTCAAATAAAGGTAGAGGGATGTCCATGAATTTCTATCTTCCTTTCTTTCAGAGCATACCTAAGCTGCTATTGAACAAGCTCCAAGAACATAGAGGACACACGAGTTTGAGAAAGTGAGTGTAAACTTGCTTCCTGCAAATTGGCCTAGCCTGCACTGAGCCAACCAGCACAGGTGTGCACAAGCCCTGTGCACCAGGCTGTTCCTGTCCTCCAGCCAGAGGTTTTCCAGCTAGAGGAATCAGGAAGGCTTCAGGCTGGCGGGCCCATCCCAACCTGAAGGATGGCCTCTCCATCTGATTTTGCTTTAAGAAAGAAGAGGCATGGAATGAAGAGAAAGGGTGGGACAGAGTGTTTAGATGCTAGTCAAATGAACCCTATAGAGCTTTTCATGGTGTTCCACATAATTTTGCACAAGTGAAGATCACTTGACAAGGTATAGCCTATGTAGATAACATTTTGCCTATTTTTAAAATCAGGAATATTCGGCACACTGCCTTTAAACTTAGTCTTATTAGGCTAGCTTCCAGGATTTTGACAAACTTTTCTGCATGATCTTGTTACCATTCACAATGTTTCACATCTGTCAGGCATGTACCGACAATATTTATTTGTTCAAATCTCTCTACATTTGCAATAAAATTATGTGGACGTTTATAAGTGAAAAGGAATTTTATTCAAGGGATGGATGTGAAAAAGGAGTTACTGCTGACTCATTCCTAAATCTTGGAGAATCTACATTAGTGGCTTAGTCCATTGGTTCTCAAACTTGAGTGAGCATCAGAATCGTGTGGAGGGCTTCTTAAAACAAATTGCTGGGTGGCACCCCTACCTCCTTAAGTCTGGAGTGGACCCCCAATTTTGCAATTTTTAACAAGTTCCCTGGGGATGCTGCTGGTCCCCCGACGCTGCTGGTCCCGGGACCATACTTTTAGAATTACTGACTTACCCCTGCAAAGCTCAGGATACATAGTAGAAACATTGTTGCTTCTGCCTTACGCCTCCCTCCCACATCTGGTAGGAGAAGATTAAGAAGGCAAGCTTTGGACTCAGAATGAAGTTTGGATTCTTCCTCCAATATTTTCAGCTATGTGTTCTTGGCTAATTTATTTAACTTCTTAGCAGCTCAGTTTTCTCATTTGAAAAATGCGGATAATTGCTTCTAGTTCATATGGTTGTTATGTGGAGTGACAAAATGTATATAATTGGATTAAAATGTATGTTATGGCATATAGACTATGTACTAAATGGTAGCTCTTCTATCTGAGAGTCCCTGCATATCTCTGCAGTAGCTTACTTATTAGGTTTATCAACAATAGAACAAAATAAAAATAATTACATATAAGCCATAATTATTTTAAATAATTGAGGAGATAGTATTTTTTTTTAAAGAAGCACTGAAACTCCCATTAATGAAGCACAGCTCTGGTGTTGCTATTGTTATTACCTGAGGTTGGAGGAATGCCTGAAGCCTCTGAGTTCATCAGTGCTGAGGAAGTAGGGGAAAGTTAGGAAAAAGATTCCTAGGGTTGGTAACTTTCAGAAAATGAAACTTAAAACCTTCCCAGCTGTGGGAATAGGCAAAGCTGTTTCAACTTTTAAAATTTGATCTTGACATGCCCACCCCTTGCAAAATTGCCTCCCTTCCTAGCCTGTCAGGGCAATGGAAATTCCCACCCCTTCCATTTATGGCTGTGTGTCTCTGGAATGCAAATTGGATTTTCTAGGAGTAATAGTACAGACATTAATCCAGTGATACTGGCTCACTCTCTCAGGTTAGATTATACTAGATTAGGTAGGTGTCACCTTGGAAAATCCAGTGTTTGCCCCAAAGGAGGGAATAGGACCTAGAAGAAGCTGAATGGGAGGAAAGATCTAGAGTCTGGGGTACAGTGGGACTTGGGGCAACCAAGGGCACTGGGGGGCAGGAGAGAACTGCCAGTGACCAATTGAGTCGACTGCTCATTCTGCCAGGGAGTGTTCCAGCCAGGCCTTCCTGCAGTTAGTGCTCTGCAACCTTTAGGTCCTACACAGTTTATTCTAAGGCTGTGTTCGGAAAATTGCTTCTTCTTTTGTGGTGAAACTCGGGAGGCTGGCTTTGACTGCAGAGTTCTCAGAGGCCTCAGTGGTACCACCTCCTCTCCAGGCCTCTCCCTTCATTTCGCATTTAAAGAGCCACTCACCCTGAAAAGAAGGAAAACACTATCCTAGGTGTTTGAGTTGGTCCAGCCAAGTAGTGACCGCTTTGGGGCGTTTAGGCAGCAGTAACTCGGTGAGTTCCCCTGCCCCCTCTACTTCCAATGATGACTAAATCACCTGGAACAAATGTTACATAAGCCTTGTCCTAATATCATGGGAAATCCTGAGACTATGCAAGGGTAAGACTTACTGAATAGTGAGCTATGACTTTGTTTTATCTTAATAGCTTGTGCTGACTGGGAATCTTAAAGCAGATTCCACTGAAAGTTTTCAGTGACTTTAAAAAGTTAAAACATTTTTTTGAGTTACAGTTGACATTCAACATTGTATTAGTTTCAGGTGTACAGCATAGTGGTTAGACAGTTATGTAACTTATGAAGTGATCCCCCCAATAAGTCTTGCACCCACCTGACACCATAAATAGTTATTGCAGTATTAATGACTATATTCCTGAGGCTGTAATTTACATACCATGACTATTTTGTTACTGCCAATATGTACCTAGTGACATTTTCCTGGCTATCAGATGGAATTGGAGCAGAAGGCCTGCTTCCCACTTTAACCTCAGCACACAGGCTTGCCTCACTTTGTGACAGAAGCACCATGCATCACACATTGGATGGTAAAGCCAGGAGGCCAGACATTTCATTTTGTAGCCCCTTTCAGGTCCTTGGGCTTTGCTGCAGGCTGTGGTGTGCTGTCCTTTCCCAGAGGGTGGCGTTGCATTTCAAATCTAAAGTAAACAAGCATCCACTTGCAGTGCCCTGTGACTGGACAGTGCTGCCAGCAGGGGTGATGGCCTTGAAGGCCAGGGGCAGGGCTAAGTTCAGGTTTGGCTGCTCTGGTATTACACTTCAGCCCTGCCCTGTCTTTACTTGGCAAATGGGGAGGGATAGGGTGAGAAGTCATCTCTGTGATCTGTGTCCTTGACCCGCACTGGGTCTGCGTTTGGAAGGTAGTTAGTTCTGTGGCCTGTGGAGGAGGCCTGGTGAAGGGGTGGTGTAGATGGGGAAGAGGATATCCTGTGACTATTCAGGGGGTTAAACAGCTTGGCATGCATGGTCCTGGGAGGTTGTGTGCATATGGTAAGAATACATTAATATAAAATATGAACATTCAAAAATAATAATAGAATAAGATGGTTAGAGAAATTGAAGGTATTTGGAATGAGTCATTTCATGGCTCCTTGTTCTATTGTGTTCATACCAAAGAGTCCTGTGGGCACTTCTTAGAAGTGACTTCCTCAAACCCAGGTCTACGTAAGGATGCCCCATGTCAGCTCTGGGAGGGTGCTGATTAGTAGAATTAGAGTTGGGGGTTGGATCAGGAGTCCACAAGGTTCTTGCTAACTCTAAGATTCTCTGAATTACTCCACACTTGTAAGGTGAAACTTCCTAGCTGCCTTTGCAGGCAATTCTACAAATTGACATTGCTCACAATTACCATACCTCTTCCTTGGGAATGGCTCTCTTTGGGGCCTAGAGTCACTTCAGAGATGAACGTATATGGGTTCTCCTGGGCAAATGTTTTCAAGAAGCTGTACAGTTTGGTTGAGGTCTTCATGCATTATCACTGGGTGGGACCCTTATGTGCTAATAAGGGTCAGGCAGAATGTTATTGTCCTGATTAATTCTTCTTCCAGGAGGAATCTTCTTTACTTAAAGCAGAATGGTTCCTAGTTTATAAGAAGAAACATGTTATATAAGTCTTGCAGAAGGAAACTGTCACAGAACTGGCTTTCTAGATGCTTTTTAGAATCAAAAATCTTGCTTATGATAGAGGTTAAATTCATGAGGACTGGGAAAGTAGATTTTCAATAGGAACACTTTATTAAATGCAAAGAAGGGGATCACTCCAAATCTAAAAGCTATCCTTGCCTGTTATGTTACCCTCCTGAGAGACCATCTATCTCAACATAAAAACTTCAGATGCTTAAGAATAACAATAGTCATTCAGAGCCTCTCTATTATTATTTTAAGTATTGAATCCTTAGAGAATCACTTTGAGGTGCATTTTATTGAGGAGCATTTTACAAATGAACCTTGTCCAAACGTGTAGCAGCAGAGAAGTAAGAGAGCATTCCTTCCACTCCCCCAGGCCCCTCAGATGTTCCTTTGGCTGCAACCATTCTTCCTTCTGGCTCCCACCATCTCTGGCTCCCACCAGCATGAATCTACTCTCTTAGGCCAACTTCTTGCCAGCTCTCATGATCCTCCCAGACCTCTCTGTTTTTAGACATTGTACCTTCCTCTTGCTCCTTGTGGAAGAAAAACTCCCCAATTGCTCTATGACTTTCCTTCCAGGGACTCAGTTTCCCCATTTGTAAAAGGGGATAATTGCCAGGAGTCATCTCACTTGTTACCCCACCTCACTAGGCACAGTGAGCCCACCTCTGATACATCTCTAGGGCAGGAAGTACATGCGGGGCCTGGGGTTTTTGTTTCTTATTCTTAAACTCTTCTTAATGTCTTATTAGTGCTGCCCCAAACCTATTGCTGATGTGCCTGACCAGAACCATCAGACTTCTGCTGCTTTGTCTCTCTCCTCTTCCCTGAATCTCACCCTCTCCAGTTAGTAGCTCTCGACCTTGGGCAAACAACTCCACTTTTTTGAGCCTCAGTTTTCTCATCTGTAGAAAATGGGTTGATAATATTTATCTTGTGTGGATTAGTTGTGATGATTACACCAGTGCATAGCTTATAGGAAAACACCTGGCAAACAGTAGCCACTTGGTTCATTTTAGTTCTCATCTTTCTTGATTTTGGCCCAAGAAGCAGTAATCTTTTACATAGCAGGTATCAGAAATCTTTTAAACCTAGTCTGCCTGGACACCTGAGCCCCTTCACATTTCTGCCTCCATGTGCCCATGTGTATCCTCACTCTACATGGCCTCTAGTCCCAGACTCTCAATGCTTTGGAGGCTACTGGCTTTGGGAGCCGTCCGCTCTTTCTGCTACACCTTTTTTTTTGCTTGCCTGTGTCTTCTAGGCTTACCTCCGTGCCATTACCACTAAGCCCTTCTTGCTGCCATAGCCAGGTGCTGAATATAATAATACCTGCTTTGCATACCTCAGGGATTATTGTGAGGATCAAAAGGGTTGATTTATACAAGAGCAGTGCTTTGCAAAGTAAGATGGGGTACATTCACGGGCATTACGATGATGATTATTATCACTTCGGCACTATCTTCAGGTGACTAAAAATATCCACCCAGCCTGGACCTTCTCAGCGTAGTCTTATCTCTCTTGGACTCTCTAATACTGGCTGTGCAATCTGACAGTTTAAGTAGCAGGAGAACTTGCTGGTAGACAGCAGTGTTGGGGGTGGAGAATGCCTGAGTAATGAATTACCTTCTTTAGGGTCCCTGTGGGAAATCGGGTACCCTGGAAAGCGTTAATTTACCTCACTTGAGTGAATGCTTTAGACCCAGCAAGCATTTCATTTGCCCAGGCAGCCCATTGTGATGATGACATTAAATAATCATTATCATTATGCGGAAATCCTGTCAACTTGGGGATTTAGAAAGTGTTTCTCAAGTCACATATACATTTAAGCCACCAAGATGCACAGAATGTTCATCTAGAAGAAAGTATTTATGAAGACAACATTTGTTTGTAATTGTCAGCATTTGGCAAAGGCAGGAAATGAAAGAATGAAATGAACCACAGCTTTGGATTCCTTCCAGTGTTTTCTTCCAATCCCGTATCTTCAAGACTAGGGAGGGAAGCCTTCCTGTCGTGGACTGCGAGCTCTAGGGAGGGGAGTAGAAGCCTGCAAATGCCGCACCCCCTCCTTTAGGAAGTCATTTCAAAGGGAGCTGCCTCCAGGGAAAAGCAATAGCCCGTTGGCCAATATTTATTTATAGTCTTATACTCTGTAAACTTGTCTTCTTTTTAAAAATTAAGAGCAAAAAGTATTTTGGTTCTTGTTTGTTTGCACCACCTCCAGGCACTCATATCTGTTTTCTTTATTTCTGTGCTGGTTGCTCAACATCTTTGGTCTTGATGGAACTGGTTTCATTCCTCGGCCCTTCCTTATTATTAATGTTCTTATTATTGCTTAGTTCTTCTATGTTTGCAGTGTCCTTGACAATCTTTTTTTTATTAGCTGTTCTTTGCAACAACGCAGTAAGGTGGATCAGGCTTACTGAATATTTATCCAACAAATTATCTAACATTTTCTTTTGTTGGCTTTTGTTAGGATTTATTACAACCATTTGCCCCCCCCCCCCCTTTCTTAGAGTTGCCCTTCTGCAAGCAACTTATTTCATGCTTGTTCTTGTGGGGCTACATGAGCCAGGGTCTTGTGTCATCTGCTTTCAATTTGTGTTTGGTTTCTTGCTCGCTTGCCTGGCTTTCTCACCCTCCTCAAAATTATTGTTGCCTGTTCATGCAAATTGTGCTCAAGTAATCTAAGACAGGTTTGTAGAGGGTTTTTTTTTTTTTTTCTTTCTTGAGTTTAGGCACATTTTCAAGTGGCCACTGGCTACTAGTTAGTTCTTCAGCACATTATTTGTTAGCAAATAATCAGTTACCAATAATATCAATATTTTTGTGGTGGCTTTTGCTGTGGTTGAGTGTATATTTGCTCTATGGAGAACCACTAGACTGCCAAGCTACAAAGAGAGATGCTTCAAGGGATGGGTAGGGATTTGTACTTTAACAAAAAAGGACACCAAACCTGGTAAAACAAAAAGTGATCAGGTCTTCTAAAACCCACCGTTATCACCATTTCTACTCCTGCCATCTCTTCCACCACAAGAGCTGGCATACCCAGTCTCGTACCACCATCAGAAATATTTTGTGTTTTTTTTATCTATGCACGCATACCAAGATACCCGACATCTAGGAGTTTATAAGCAAACAGATTACCCCTGAATATCATTTTAAATTTTGAATACATGATATGTCTGTTATCCTTCTTCTGTCTATCACTGCACCTTTTTATTTCTCTATTACACTTACATCATGTCAATATTATTGTTGACTTGTCTTTCTTACCCTATAGACCCTGGGTTTCTTGAGGACAGAGACCATGTCTTATTCTTTATCCATGAAGTACTGTGCTAGGCACTAGGGAAACCTATTGGATTAATAAGTGTTTGTTGAGTGAATGTTAAAATGCTTTGATTAAATGAGAAAATGCCTTTGTGAACTATAAAATGTTTTATAAATTAGTAACTACTGTTCAAATAAAAATTCTATTTTGTTATAATTGCATTACTTTTTCTATATAGCAATGAAGAATAATTTGAATCCTATGAAGCTGGACAAGACCTACTTATTCACTTTATGGAATAAGAGTGATGGCAATTTGACTGAATTTGCAAAAGATTAAAAAGATCAGCCATATTATTATTCTTTTCTTTTTTTTTTTTGTTTCCATGCTTTTGACACAGAGTCATCCACATGAACAACCCTGCTTCCAAGGCTGGGGTTTAGTGTCAGCTCACCATTGGACTGTACTAGCCAACAAAAACATGGAATGCCCCATGAATTTGCGGTCATCCTTGTGCAGAGGCCATGCTGATCTACTCTGTATCGTTCCAATTTTTAGCATATGTGCCACCAAAGTGAGCACCAGCCATGGTATTCTGACTGCTTTCTGATGTTGGGCTTTCTTGGTCACCTGTGGCAATAGAGGGAGCCCAGCAATGGGTGGGAGGATAACCTCTGAATGTGTTTAGAATTCATTAAAAATTTTCTTTGTTACACAGGTAAATATTTTAGAAAATGTCCTATGTGAAGTTGTACTTCCATGGGTTCTAGGTGTAGGTGGTTCTGGAAAGCTATGAGTTTTTCGGTCCTGTGCCAGATTTAAGCCAATGGAATAGAATTTGCTGAAGTAATCAATATTATTAGCAGTGTGAAAATGGTTCAGTGTTCCAGAACTCTCCCCCATCATGGAACTTATCTTAGAGGCTGTGAAGAGGGAGAGAACTGGCTCTTCCATCCACTATCTAGTGGCATACTTCTTCAAGAAGAAAAAAAGAAGAAGAAAAAAAAATCGACCAGTTATTTCTTCAGAACAAACATTACAACTAGTGATTAAAAAGAAGTTCTACTTTTGAGTCTGGCACATTTCATTTACTTAAAAAATTCTGACTGAGTGAATAAATGGATGAATTTAACCTTATCCAAGCTATCCAAAGTGTTTAACATTGGTGATGTAAAAAAGCCCCAAGAATGACTTTACTGACTTTCACCAAAGGGTATCTTGGGGTCAGTCAGCAATAGGGAAGAACTCTGAGGTTGGGCCAAGTCCACTTTCAAGAAGCAGCATTTGATAGAAGCTCAGTTCTCCTATCAGTAGTCCTTCAACTCTCTCTGCAGCCCTGGCAAACTCTTTTTGAAAGACAAATGCACTGTAGACCCAAGCTGAATCACAAAACCAGAATTCAAGTCCCACCCCCAGCCAGGCATCAAGACCTCCCAAATCAACCCTTTGGTAGCCTTTGGGGATGGGTTTACAAAAGGCTGTCAGCACTTTTGCATCTATGTATAGAAACATTAGAATGGTTGCTGAAAGTAAAAAATTAGGCTATTAGAATTTACTGTGTTCAATGAAGTTGCCAGGAGACTGTGTAGAGAAGTCTGGCTTTTCATGAGTTATCCTCATTCCTGGTCAGTGGTAGAAACCAAACATGTTGACTTTGGGATCTGGTAATTGTCTTAAATTAGTGGCTTAAAGGCCACAGGGCCACTTTCTTTCCTTACTGCCTACTTTTCTGTTCCTTACTTCTCCCATTGATTCTGGTTTCTCTTCCTCATGTGTTAATCTCTCTGTTTGGCAGCAAGTAGCCATCAGAAGCCTTTTTTTTGTCTACTTAGTTCTTTAGGTGCTGAAGATTTAGCTAATAGGGAATTGAATGGAGGAAAGAGTCAAGCAGAGAAATTTGTGCATAAAATGGGTATTTTGTTCCTCTGAGGATTTGCCACAAGCAGATATAAGTGTCTTTCTCACTCAAAAGTACCTCCAAACACATTCACAAATCAATTAGTTGCTGGCAGGGCAGAGAGAGTAGAGGTAGCAGAAGCCATGTGGTGATAGCCAGAGACCCTGGCTGCTCACTCTCTCAGGCATGCTGTCCTTGATCATTAGATAACACAGTGACACTTCACCCCCTGGTGACTGTTTCCATTACAATAAAAATTTCAGAGAGGGTACGGCTTTCAGAGTCTTGCTCCACTCCGTTAATAAACAAACACCCACAAGGAGAGACTGGGGAAAAGGGAGACTGGCATCCCTTTGAGACAGCAAGCCAAGAAAAGGAAACAAAAGAAATCAATCTTTTATTTGCTCACTTTGACTCCAGAACGCTGATGTATTCTCTGGCATGTTTAGTCATTGACTAAGGTGGAACCCAAGTGTTTCTCTCAGTTCGTTAGACAGACAAACTAAGCGCCACAAAAGAGTCTTAATTCTAAGAGGATGAGCCTCTTGGACACAGGCCTCTAAGCTCACAAGATAGGTGCGACATGCCTCCTGCCAGTTACTCAGCAGGCAGAGCCTACAACATATATACCTGAGGGGCCCTGGAGGTACCGAGTGAGGGCAAAATCTGAAGAACACCTAAAAATGTGTCCAACTGAGCTGTCAGAAGAATTCTCATCAGTCACTCTGCAGGAACAAAAAAAGTTTCTGAAATGCACACATCATTTTAGGAACATGCTTTGAACTTTGAGTTCTCAGCTTGTTGATAATCGGCAGAGGGGAGGGGTAGAGGTCACAGTATGGGAGAATAGGGTGACCACTGCACTAGGTTCAAGAGAGTAAAGGTGAACTAATCCTTTATAAGATTTGGAGCCTTTCAAACTATTCAGCAAGCCGAGGGGTTGGAAAGAAAACTGCTTCTTATATAATAGCTGAGAGCTCTTATCTCATTCTTGGGAACAAGCTGGGGGTAGGTGGCAACTATTTTGGTCTTCGGTTTCACAGTTGGCAGAGCGGAGGTACAGGGAAGGGAATTGGTCTGTCAGCCCACTTAGCTAGATGTGCTTGTGAAGAGAGTTCCTTTGATGCCCCTCAGCACTTCTCCATCCTCCACCAGTGCCATTTACAACCTCTGCTCAGTGCCCTTTGGCAGCCTCCTAGAGAGTGGGAATTTACAGCATCACTGAGGTCGCCCCACAGACTTGGAGGCCAAAGACCTGAGCTTGAGTTCTGGCTCCTACTCTTAGTAACTCTGTGGTCTTGGGCAAGTTGCTTAACCTCTCTGCAGTCTCCATTTGTTTCTCTTTAAAAATGAGAATGACAATAGCTACCACATAGGCCGTTGTGAGAATTAAAAATGTTTGAAATCATTTAATCCAGTGCCTCGTATAACTCAGTAAATGTTAATTGGATCTGAATTTAAGGAAGAAATAAAGTGAGCCCAGATTTCCTCCTCTGACAAGCATGCCCCAGCTTACTTCATCTCACATATTTCCCCACACCTGTGATTCTTGAAGCTTGGTTTCTGGACCAGGAGCCTCAGAGGCACCTAGTAACCTGTGAGAAATGCAAATTCTCAGGCCCCATTTTAGACTGAATCAGAAACTCTTGGTGGGGTGGAGGGAGGATAGCAATTTGTGTTTTATTAAGTCTTCCGGGGGATTCTGATGCACACTCAAGTTTGAGAATCACTGCTTTATGTTAGCTTCATAATGGCAGGAACAAAGCACTGGTGAGCAGCCACTGACATAATCGTTGTTACAACATGGTTGACGGCTTGAGCTCAGGCATGTATTGTTGGTACCAGTGTGTTTGTCCTTTCTTTGTGCAGCTGTTGAGAGAAGAGAAAAGGACCATCCCACCAAACATTTAAGACATTTTTTTTTTTGGTGTAGGAGGTGGAATTGACAGAACATAGAGGGTCTGCATGAGTATGGAGCTAGTAGAGGAAATTGTCAAACACCATCCCAAAACCCCCACAGTCCTTGCAATGTTGGAGTGTGCAGAGGCAGAACAAGGGAGGCATTGTATTCTGACATAGAAAGTCTAGAAGATGCCAACATTTATTAGTTATTCAAATTGATGCACAGAGTGTCGAGACATATTGAAGTGATTTAAAAAGTACTCTGAAAGTTGAATATGTGATGTAAAACTTAGATAATTTAGAGTTGTGGAGAAGATCAACCTTTCTCTTCATTTCTCCTTCAGGGAATAGGAGGTTGTGCCACTTGATTGGCTCCCCATTTATTTCAAAGAACTTTGTGATGGCTTCCAGAGAGCCTCTTAGCAAGAATGGCTACTGTGCCCTTCCTCTGTGGCCTTCCTCCATTCTCTACCCCTACTTCTTCCCCATCACTTTTGTTCTGTTCTGGGAAGGTTTAGAAGCCCCTTCACCCCTTTTAGGGGGCAACATTGGTTGAGTTGACTTAGCAGCACCTGAAAGCATGGAATATTTAAATCCAAGGCCTTTTTACTCTAATTCAATGCTCCCATTTTACAGATGACAACACTGAAGTGCAGATAACAACGTTTAACCTGCTTCCTAAAGGAAGCATTGCCACAGAGTCTGCAAGCTCAATAATCATGAGGTGTGGCATGGAAAATGGGAGTCGTGGAGTTAGAAGCCCTTTTTCCCTGTGGTTTTTCAGATATTATCCTTGTTAAAAAGGTCAATCTGTATGTAAGTCCGTATAATAATTCTCCACGTTTGTTTCAATAAATGAGGAATGTAATGTTAGATTGGCCCCTTTTTAATTATAGACTTTAGAGAATGGGTAGAAGACAAAACAAAACAAGTCCCAAATAGTCTCTAATTTATCTTTTTGATGGAAGAGCTCATCATTGGCAGGCCATTAGCTTTTAATTGCTGCCAAAGTCATGCTGTTCACTTAAAGGGGGAAGAGCAGGCAGGACCCAATCCTCCACATCATATTAATAATTTTTGCTTGCAACACTTGCATTTCCAGGCCCTGTTACTATTTTCTACATATAAAATAGGAAAAAAAATTTTTTTTCTTTGGTACTAGCAACATCAGGGTTTTGCTGAGTATTCCTTAAATTTTGCTTGGTGTTCCTCATGCTAACATTGTGCAGTGCCCAGGCAATAAGTCAAATAATTTCTTAGATGTTCAGGGTATAGTGCATACAGCCAATGCATAATTTTTAGGATAATGAGAGAAAACCTTGGCCTGGATTACTTGAAACCACATAGATCATCAGAATAAACAAAGTTGTGTGTGTATATCTTTGAGCATTATTTTCTCTCTGACCCTGTAAACAGGACTCTGTGGTAAGGGCATGTGTGAATATTCTTTGTACATTTATTATCACGACAGTAATGAACACTTATTTATTGACCCTTACTATGTACCAGGTGCTTGTGCCTCTGATACTGCATTTATTTATTGCAGCTCTCTATGGAAGAAGTTTTATCCCCATTTTACAGCCTCAGCGAAGTTCAGTGATTTGTCACAGGTCACATGGGAAGAAAGTGGGAGTAGCAGGATTGGAACCCACTGTCCGACCTACCACTGCTTCACAAGCTTCTTTTTAAAAAATTTTTAAAAATATATTTTACCGATTTTGCTATTACAGTTGTCCCATTTTCCCCTCTTTATTCCCCTCTGTCCTGCACACCCCCTCCCACCCACATTCCCCCCCTTTAGTTCATGTCCATGGGTCATACATATAAGTTCTTTGGCTTCTATACTTCCTATACTATTCTTAACCTCCCCGTCTATTATCTACCTACCATCTATGCTACTTATTCTCTGTACCTTTTCCCCCTCTCTCCCCATCCCACTTCTCCTCTGATAACCCTCCATGTGATCTCCATTTGGGTGATTCTGTTCCTGTTCTAGTTGTTTGCTTAGGTTTTTTTTTTTTTTTTTTTTTTTTTTTTTTTTTTTTTTTTTTTTTTTTTTTTTTTTTTTTTTTTTAAGGTTCAGTTAAGCTGTGAGTTTGTTGTCATTTTACTGTTCATATTTTTGATCTTCTTGTTCTTAGATAAGTCCCTTTAAGATTTCATATAATAAGGGCTGGGGGATGATGAACTCCTTTAACTTGACCTTACCTGGGAAGCACTTTCTCTGCCCTTCTATTATAAATGAAAGCTTTGCTGGATAGAGTAATCTTGGCTGTAGGTCCTTGCCTTTCATGACTTCGAATACTTTCCAGCCCCTTCTTGCCTGCAAGGTTTCTTTTGAGAAATCAGATGGTAGTCTAATGGGAACTCCTTTGTAGGTAACTGTCTCCTTTTCTCTTGCTGCTTTTAAGTTTCTCTCCTTATCTTTAATTTTTGCTAATGTAATTATGATGTGCCTTGGTGTGTTCCTCTCTGAGTCCAACTTCTTTGAGACGCTAAGCTTCCTGGACTTCCTGAAAGTCTATTTCCTTTTCCAGATTGGGGAAATTCTCCTTCATTATTTGTTCAAATAAGTTTTCAATTTTTTGCTCTTCATCTCCTTCTGGTATCCATATGATTCTGATGTTGGAATGTTTAAAGATGTCCTGGAGGTTCTTAAGCCTCTCCTCATGTTTTGAATTCTTGTTTCTTCATTCTGTTCTGGTTGAATGTTTCTTTCTTCCTTCTACTCCAAACCTTTGATTTGAGTCCTGGTTTCCTTCCTGTCACTGTTGGTTCCCTGTAGATTTTTCTTATTTCACATAACGCAAACTTCATTGCTGCCTTGATCTTTTTTATGCTGTTGAAGTACCTAGTGAGTTCCTGGAGCATCCTGATAACCAGTGTTTTGAACTGTGCATCTGATAGGTTGGCTATGTCTTCAATGCTTAGTTGTATTTTTTTCTGGAGCTTTGATCTACTCTTTCATTTAGGTCATTTCTTTTTTCTTTTTCTTTTTCTTTTCTTTTCTTTTCTTTTTTTTTTGTCTCAGCGAGCCTGGTATATAGTAAGGGGTGGAGCCTTAGTTGTTCACCCAGGTGGGGCAACCTACGTAGCTATGTTGTGACTCTGTATGTGGGGGAGGGGTTTGAGAGGGAACAGTGCCACTTGTTCCACTCTCTGCCAGTTTTCAGTCACTTCCCCTATTACCCACAAGCAAATTGGGCCCTTCTGATGCTGATTCCCAGGTGAGTGGGTTTGTGTATATTCTAGGACCCTGTGGGTCTCTCTAATGAACTTTCCTCTGAGGCTGGGAGTTTCTCTCGCTGCCACCTCAACCCCTACAGGTGTTTTCAGTCAGAGGTTTTGAGGCTTTATTTCCCCATGCTGGAACCCTGGGTTGCGTGGTTTGTCTCACTCTCCAATTGTTCCTCCTGGTTTATCTGCACAAGAATGTAAGAATTCCCTGTCTGCCTTGCCCGCCCCAGTCCTTCAGCAACTGCCTTGCCACAAGTCCTCTCTGCTGGCTGCCCCTCCTACTGGTCTGTATGAATGTTTCTTCTTTAACTCCTTGGTTGTCAGACTTCCATACAGTTCAATTTTTCTCTCAGTTCTGGTTGTTTTTTTGTTTTTAAATTTGTTGTTGTCCTTCTTTTGGTTGTGCAAGGAGGTACAGTGTATCTACCTATGCCTGTATCTTGGCCAGAAGTCCCTCTTCTTCACATGCTTCTTGAAAGTGTAATCCTTTCACCATGTCCCTATTTGCTTGTGGGTATAGAGTGCTGCTGTGAGAGCAGGTGGCATCTACTCCTTGTGTAGATGACAGATTGTGGGTCAGTTAGGTGAGAAAGAGCTCAGGTGATGTCTTTCTGAAAGAGCTTGAGTCTGAATGGTCAAAGGCAAGGGCATCATCACCTATGGGAAAGAAAAGTAGAGGGACATTTTAGGAAGGGATGGCGGACAGGGTGGAAAAGGTCAGGAGATGCTTGGGATTAGTCTCTATGAGAAAGGTCTGGGAAAACTACTTAACCTTGAACTACACTGGGTTGTAGAATATGTAACATCTCCACTCTGTGCTGCTACCCTCCCTCCAACCATTCTCTACGCAGCAGGGAGAACAACCATCTTAAGTTGTCCATGGGAAGGCGTTGATGCCTGGTTTACTATGCTTTATCTACATGTTATGAGTCCATGGCTTCCTACTGCACCTAGAATAAAATCTGAAGTCCTTACTTTTGTCTCCAAGGCTGTGACAGGTGCTGTTCACAGGACCCTGAGACTTACTGCATCTGTGTATTGGGCAGCTTTCTACTGTTGTCACCTGCAACTTTCTGTCTGAGGTTTCCTGGCTGCCAGTTGGATAGGCAGAAAGCCCCTGGGAGTTAATGCCCGAGGAGCAGGTCTCAATCAGGGATGGACAAGAATTGGTGGAGAAGTATCCCAACAACCCTTGCCTTCAGGTGGTAGAACTCTGAGGTGTGCTGTGTGCAGTGTTCTAGTGGTCTCCCAGACTGACCCTGCTTGACCACAGTGGTAAACCACTTGCTGATGTCCCTGCACTGCCTTCCTTCCCTTCCTGTCTCACTTTCCTGCTCTCTCCTGTGCTTCCTCCAAATAAATAAACACTTGTATTCAAATCCTTCCTCATGGCCTGATTCAGGGGAACCCAACATAGGCCAGAGGTCTTGTTTGACCTGGCCACTGCCCATCTCTTCAAGCTCACCTGGAGCTGCTATACCCCACAAACTGTTTTCCAGCCACATTTCTCTTTATGTTTTTTAAACCTTCTAGACTTCTTGGTATGTGCTGTTTCTATACTTCTGAGGTTTGACTCATTAGTTAGATTTTAGCTTCAATGTTATCTCCTCAAAAAAGACCTTGAGGTACTTGAACAGGGCATCAGACTCCCCTGGCTTTGGCCCTGACTGCTGTGAGATTCAGGGCAGTGTGAGTGGTGGCCACTCATATCTCTGATGGTCACATTCTGTGCCCCGTCCCCTCCACCCCCGCTCCCCATTTGATCTCATCTCCTGATTTTCCACATCCTTGGTCTTAGATGTGGCATGCTGGACTTTTTGCTGTGTAGTTTGGATTTCTCCAGAGCATTCCTGGGTTTATCTGTGGCACCAGGGTTAAGAGAATGACTTAAAACAGAAGGAAAGAGTAATGGCCAGGCTGATGGGAGAGATGGTGGAGGCAAGTATTACCCACATTTTAAATTTGTCAGAAGGTCTGACACAGATCAGAAAAACATTTGGAATTATTGGATGTATCTTCTGAATCCATTTCTCAATATCTTCTGAGGCTTGTTCACCAATAAATGACCTTAAAATCCTTTATTGATTTTTTTCCCACAAATCTTTGTAAGGGGACAATTCTTTCATTTCTTTAAAGTTGGCTTTGCTGTTCAAGTGGAGATATGGATGAGAAATTATAGACCTTATTGTATCTGAGCTTTCTTTCTGTTCTCTTCTCAGATAGGCCTACTAACCAAAGGTACATTTTCATTGAATGGCTGCTTTTCCTTTTAATGGAGCCCAGACAATGCATTTGAGTGAATTAAAAAGAGGCCGTCCCCCCTGGGTGGAGGCTGCTCTGCTGTGCTTGTGCTAGGCCTGGGGGGTAGCCTCTGTTCCTCCTCTCTGTGTGGGACCCACCCTGCATGGCTTAGGAGGGAACCCGAGTTTAGAGACGGAGATAGGGTGGCCCTGCTACCAGCACTTCTAGCTTCTGAGAAATGGCCTTTAGACCTACTGCCATCATAGGCACTGAAGTTTATGTCTTCCAGCTCTTTGAGCTTGATTGGATCATGAAATATCAGCACTTGGAGCTCTAGCGAGCACAGGTGCCAGCCTCTCATTTTACTCAGGAGGAGACTGAGGCTTACAGCCATTTAACAACTTATTCAAAGCCTCACTGCTGATTTGTGGCACGTTTGAATGAAAACAGGCTGAATGTCATGGGAACATTCTTTTAAGACAGTAACTGTCTAAAAGGTTTTTTTGTAATTCTCAGGAAAGTCACTGAAGGGCCTGATGGGCTAGGGGGACTTTTTAGTGAGCAGTGGCCCTAAGTGGAGGTCCCTCTGCAAATTTTCACTTTGGGCTCTCAAAATGAAAAATTTTGCCGCTGGATGTTTCTTTCTTTGCAGGTATTTCCAGAATTGTGGTGATTGCTTTGAAACATGGCACAATACAGATACAAAGTAAGAATCGATGTCAACCCTTAGATCTTATTTTAGATAAATACCATTGATGCTCTCAGCTTGCTGTCATTTGAACATTCTTTTGTTAGGGCCTGAAATAACTCAATGACTAAGGAATTGCATTGAAAAACAAAGAAAAAAGTTTTATCCTTTGGAAAAAATTAATTCTCACAGAACTGTGGTAAGATAAGCATGGGTTTGGGTCTGTTGGACCATTATTAAGTAATGAAAAATGAATTTTCTTTCTTTGGGTTCAAATGAACTTGGGATTTTTAAAAACAGATTTTATTTATTTATTTTTAGAGATAGGGAGGGAGAGAAACATCAATGTGTGGTTGCCTCTTGTGCACCCCCAAGTGGGGACCTGGTCCTCAACCAGACATGTGCCCTAACTGGGAATTGAACCAGAGACCTTTCAATTAGCAGGCTGGTGCTCAGTTCACTGAGCCACACCAGCATGGGCTGAATTTGGGATTAAAAGCCCTTCAACAATGGCACCTCCTACTAACTACCATGTGCTGCTGCACACTACTGAAACATTGTCATTGTCATTTTATTTAGTTAAACATCGAATATTGGTTGAGCAAGTTTTTCAATATGCGCTTAGTTATTACATTCAATAATTCCAAGTAGAAGAGATTTTAAGAGCTTGTATGCACAAAGTTGTCTGAAAAAAAAATAAAATCGAAAGAATACAGCATCTCAAATGAATGGAAAAATCACTCTTCATAGAAGATGGTGGATTATATTTGTTGCATTGTTTCTGTAATGGGTCTGATAGTTTGTGCTGAATAATTTATGCTACTGTGACCAAGCCCCTTGAAAGCATGGACATATCCCCAAGAGACAGCTGTCTAAAGTGAAGGTACAGACTGTTGCCACAGACTTGAATTGTGCCAAATGGCTTCTTAGGGTTGTTTTTTGCTGGTACAGCATTTGAGAACACTGGCCACAAATTAAGCAGATATGGGTTCAAATCGTAGCTCTACTCTTTGATTTGGGTTCAAGGGAGCTAACCTCTTTCAGTTTCAATTTTCTGAAAATTGTAACTTTAAGAAAACTTTCTTAAAATTTTCTGAGAAAATTGTATAATGTAAGTAAAAGTTTATCCTCACTGGGATCTGTACATATAGTGTTATAGGAAGAAAAATTTTATTTTTTTAATAAAAGCTCTTTTCTAAGGAGGGTGGGTATGGATAAAGAAAAGGCCCTTTTCCTGCTTGTGCCTTGAACTTTGTTGTGAAAGTCTGGGAACAGGAGTTGGGGGGTAGGTATGTCCTTGGAGAATTTTGACTAATTTTAGAAGAGGGAAAAGAATGGGCCAAGGAGGAGAGAAGGGAGAAGAGAGGTGAGAGGAGCCAGCAAGAAGGGGGGAGGCAGGAAAGCGATGAGGCCAGTGAAATGGCAAGGTGATTGTGGTGGTGAGCCAGAGGACATTTTCAGAACTGTGATTCTCCCAGATTTATTAAAATTGTGTGTTGCTGTAGTGGTCTTTGTTTTTTATGCCATCAGCTGGTCACTTTGCCACCTTCTGCTCTTGGCTCAATTTTTGATAAGGTCTGCTACGCTCACTAACGTATCATGGAAGTTCGGTTGTGTGTGAGTTATGTAAGTGGTGGTGGTGGGAGCCTGGGTTTTATGTCTGATCAGTGAGATGACACAGCTGCCCAGGAGGCAGAGATCAAGAGAGTGAAAGCCCTTGAGAATTTGCAGAAAGATGGTGAGAACCTCAGGTTTTCGTAGGTCTTAGTCATTCTACCCAAGCTGACCTGACCTTAAAGCAGGCTTTAACTGATATGTGAATATCAGAACACAGTATTTAGTGGGCTTGTACTCTGAACCAGTTGCTGATATATAAATGTTGTATGTATTATCTCCTTCCATTCACTCAACAAATGCTTATTGAGGGTCGAATTTAATCCTCATAAGTCATTTAAGTATTAGAATATCATAAATAGCCCCATTTTATAGATGAAGAAACAAGCTTGAGGGAGGTATGTAACTGGCCTACAGTTATCAGCTAGCATGTCTATTTTAAACCCACATCTTGAGATAAGGTATATCTCATTTCCAAGTCCATGCTGTTACTTGTTTTGATAGCTTACCTCCCACCACTATGTATTGTCTTATGCCATAAAGAATGAATAATGATTGATGTTTAAAGTTCTTGACACATAGTAGGTGATTTAAGTCACATTCCCTAGAAGCAGAGCCTGAGTTAAAGATTCTTTTTTTTGTTAAAGATTTTATTTATTTATTTTTAGAGAGAAGGGAAGGGAGAAAGAGAGGGAGAGAAACATTGATGTGAGAAAGACACATCTGTATGTTGCCTTTCAAATGCATGAAACTGGGGACCTGGTCTGTAACCCAGGCATATGCCCTGAATGGGAATTGAACCGGCAACCTTTCACTTCACAGGCTGGCACTCAATCCACTAAGCCAGGGCAGAGGTTCTTGTTAAAGGGATTTGTTGAGAAAGTGCTCTCAGGAGAAGGCATATGAAAGAAGGAAGAATAGGGCAGGTGTAATGGTGAATTTTGTGTGTCAACTTGAGTAGGCCACAGGGTGACCAGACATATGGTTAAACATTATTCTGTGTATGTGTGATGGTATTTCTGGATGAGATTAATATTTGAATCAGTAACTGAGGTAAGCAGATTGTCCTCCCCAATGGGTATCACTCATTCATAGGGTCACCAGGAGTCAGAGCTCAATAGCACATAATCATAATATGAAGTTTTAAAATTATTAAAATATAAAAGTAATAGTTAATTGTGAAAAGTTCCAACAATACAGAAGGATATAGAGTAGATATTAGTCTTCCTTAGCCATTTCATCCTAGTCTCCTCCCTAGATATACTCCATATTAGCATGGAATAAATAGTCTCTCAGACCTTTGATTCTGCATTTACACATATGCTCACACATGCACATGTACACGCACACTCCAGTTTAATGGGATCTTATTTCACATATTGACCTTGGACTTGTATTTTCCACCTAGCCATATATCTTGGTGATCTCATGTCAGTACATTAGATCTTCCTCATTCTTTTTAATAGGGCTGCAAAATTTGCTAGCATGTATCATAATGTATTTAACTTTTTCTATTGATGACATTTAGTTTTCCTTTTTTCTTTCACAAACAATGCAGTAATGAACTAGATAAAATACTGCATTTTGTTTTTTTAACTTAACTCTATGTTGCTACACAGTCATAATTAGTTTAAAATTGCACCGTAATGATCTATCATGTTGATGTATCATCATTTGTTTAATTATCCCCCTACTGCTGGTTGCACAGGCAGCAAATGTGCATATATGTATAATATAATACATGCACATATAATTTTTCCTTATTTTGAATTAATTTCTTATTCTCAGAATAGAATTATTAGTTCAGTTCTACAGAGGTTGGCCTCCTTTGTGTATGCCAAGTAATCTACTAGACAGTCTCTAATGAAAGAATGTTGTAAAGATATATACATTGCATGGATTGCTATTTTGCATTAAGAGTAAACACAGGTATAAGGGGCAATGCATCCTCAGGAAATAGTTCCTAAAGTCAGTGAGTGATAGGTAGAATCCTCTCTCCAAGACCTGTGCTCAATGATTATAAAGCTGCCTTCTCATTACTGGGTGTGTGCTTTTGGCATTTGCTGTTCACACATGCATGTTCTAGCTTTATCTATTTTCAAATAGATAAAGAAGCAAATAGATAAAGATGGGGAGATTTTAAGTATTGGCATTTCTCAGGCAGAATTAGTTCAGTGATATAGCAATAGTCCATGTAATGAAAATTAGTAACTGTTTGCATAAAGAACAGAATAATTTACAGAAACACCTATAGAATAACATTGGTGGTTTCATGCATCAGGAATAATAATAATAATATTATTAATGTTATAGTTACAATAAAAATTATTAATATTAATGTTACCACAGTTAAAAATTGAGTGCTTACTATATTCCAGGCACCATTCTAAAAGTTTTACTTAGCACATGTTTCAGCCCCACAACAATTTTTTGAGGCGGGCACTTTGATATCCCCATTGGATAGATAAGGAAAGTGAAGCACAGTGAGCTCAGGTAACTTGTGCACATCTCCCAGTTGGTAGGTGGTAGAGCGGGATGTGACTAGTCCTAGTCTGTTCTCTTGACCACAGAGCTCTACTGCCTCTTGGTAAAGGATCTTGAATACCTACTTTCGTGTTTGATTTTCAACAAAGTGGCCATTGTTGAAGGAACAAATACTGATTAAATTAAAATACAGATCAGATTAAATTAAACACAGTATTGTAGTTGAGCTTTCGCATGAAGAAAAAGAGTCACTAGTTGAACTGCTTTGTAGACAATCCATACAGGACTCTGAGGCTGTCAACTTTGAGGAGGTGTGGCCACAGAAGAAAATTTATGGGTTTTAAACTTATTTTGAGGTCCAAAGGAAGCCATAAAATTATTGATGTGGCTGCACATTCTTCAGAACAGATGAGTTAGATAGTGACAGATTTCTGATAAAGAGACTTAAAAGCTAAAAATACCAATTCTGCATTTCACATACCTCACTTGGGAGGGAGATTTCTGAAAGCAATATCTTTCTTTACCACTTCATTCCAGATGGCTTCCCTGTATGGCAATAAGCAGGTAATGGTGGCTCATTACCCCAAGAAAAAACACTGGGGGGAGTAAGAGAAGGTGGGAAATGGGGGAACGCGCCTATTAAAAATAATATTAATACTCAATAATTCAATAGTCAGAGAAGGATTATTTTCTAGGATTCATTTGAATTTGGGAAAGGGCAAGGCATTGCTGTACTTTTGAGAGGTTCCAAAGAACAAGAAATAAATGATTAGAAATTATCAGCTCCATAGCCACCAGGTCCAAGGTGTTTATGCTGCCATATCTCATGCAGGCTTGAGATGTCACCCCAAAACATAGAAATTCATCTTATTGGAACCTCTTCTTCATTTACAGTTCCAAGATGCCCAAAGGAAGATTTATTTCTGACAAATGGTGATAATGTCTAAAGTCATTATTACCATAGTCTAACACCCTGAAATGCTTCTTGGATGATGGAAATTTAATTAGATGCTCTCCCTTCTGTAGTTAGAGACTGAATTGGGCTGGTGGTCTGCCAGCCCAGATATCCCTTGGTTCTCTTCCTGTAACTAACTATAACAACATTCCAGTTTCAACATATTTAAAATATAACTCAAGGAGTTTGCTGCAAGGGAAAAATCAATGTACTTTGGGTTACATGTGGTTCCACTATTACCACTGCTGCCACTACCACCAAGTATGGTTGCCACAGGCCAGGCCCTCTGCTAAATGCCTTGTGAGGATCACCTCATAATCTTCACACACTCATGACTGAGGGAACAGACAAATTCAAGGCCCCAGGGCACGAGGGAGTGAGTTCTCTTCCTTGTGTTGGTGCCCACGGACTTGAGAGGATCTGGCTCAGTTAGCTGTTGGAAGGAGCAACTTTTGCCCTTGAAGGTTTCCTTCTTTTCCAGTGTGCATCTTTTTGGTGTTTTCTAGGATTAATGGGAAAAAATTCTAGCTGTTCACTAGGCATTCAAAATCATTTTTTCAAGGAATGGGGTTTCAAACCTCACAATTCCCATAAACACACTTCCTTCAGAGCCATTCAGGGGTATTAACAGAAGGGGTTTAGGATATTCTCTTCCTGATTTACTGCGTGAGGGGAGGGCACAGCTTTTCAGCAGAGGCAGCAGTTCTTGAGTCAAGAATAGTGGTCAGGGTTTTCCTCTTTTATGATGGAGTAGTTTATTTCAGCATCTTATGTGTATTCTACCAAAAACCAGTTCTGTGGGATACGTAACAATAAAGGGGCTCATAGACAAATGCAGCAGGTATGAACCTCAGTGCACAGATTTAGTTGTACAGGGAAATACTACATTTCCTTATTTTCTGTGAATCAACCTGATTTTAACTTTTATTTGCCAGCCCTCCAGATTGATGGGAAATGTCAACTTAAACATACTTGGAGTTCCTTTCTCTTCTCCCTCCAAAGGACTGTGTTGAGATTCTGTGCTTTTATAGAGTGTCTAGGCTTTGGGGACACGTCTGTCCAATCTCTTGCTGTGGGGATGCTTGTTCTCCCAACCTGCACCATCCCCTCAGGTGGGCCCCTGGTTGCTGCTGTACTGTGCTTGGAGCAGTATCTTTCTTCACCACTTCATTCCATGCAAATTACTTGGCATTGCCAGTGTAGTGAGCCCAGAGCACTAGGCACTTGAAGTATATTCGTAGAATATATATCCTGTTCGTGAACATGGCTGTTTTAAGCAAACAGAGAGATTGACCGCGTCTGGTTAACCAAGATTAGCAGATGAGCACTAGGCCAGGCCTGAAAGACCTGCACTAAGCACTACTGGGACACGAAACCTGTTGAGGCTCTTTCTCAGCTCAGCAAACTCATAGGACTTTCGTTCTTTCTTCTTCTGGTAGTGTAAAATTATAAATGTTTTATTTCTAAACTTTCCCTAATGAACATGTATTTCTTTATTTTATTTTTCTATTATAGTTTACATTCAATATTATTTGTATTAGTTTCATTCAGGTGTACAACATGGTGGTTAGACAATCATATACTTTACAAAGTGTTCCCTCTGATATTTCCAGTACTCACCTGGCACCGTATGTAGTTATTAACTATTATTGACTATATTCCATGTGCTATATTTTACTTCCCTGGGACTGTTTTGTGACTACCAATTTGTACTTCTCAATCCCTTCACCTCTTTCACCCAGTCTCCCAACCTACCTCCCCTCTGCCTACCATCAGTCTGTTCTCTGTGTCTATGAGTCTGTTTCTGTTTGTTCAGTTATTTTGTTTCTTAGATTCCATGTGTACGTGAAATCATATGGTATTTGTCTTTCTCTGTCTGACTTATTTCACTTAGCATAATACCTTCTATCATACCTTCAATGAGCTGAGAAGGGAGACAAGCTGGGACCACAAGGTTAAGACAGAACTCATACTGCATTACTCCCAGTGTGTTTCAGCAAGTCCTTTTTAAAGGGACGGTGTGTTTTAGTTCTTCTACTTTTCAGGCTCTTTGCTGGTCTGCTGCTGCTAAGGCACCCAGTGACCACTTTGCCCTGTCCTAGGTCCTGTTCTCTGCCACATTCCTTTGTTCCAGAATGATTTTTCATTTACGACCACCCCCTCCCCTGCTCCCCCACCCTGCCCCACCCTGTAATCAGAGCTCCTAATGCTGTTCTACCCTTAGCCACATAAGGGAAACCAAGCTGAGTAAACAAAACCATGACTGAGGGCCCTCTTTGCACTTCCAGGGTGCATGCATATCTCTTTAATTAGAATTTCAGGGGAGAAATTTTTAGGCAGGAAACTTTTTTTTGGGGGGGATCATGTCCATAGATATTTTCCCTTGGATAGATCTGGCCTTAAGGGAGTGGTAAAAGAAAGTTCAGTCACAGCCTTTAGAAAACCTACTTCTGTCCCCTTCAGTGCTAGAGAGAGGAGTTAGTCTTGCTTCCTTCCCCTTCTTTTACAAGCTTCTGGTCTGAAGCCTGAGGTCTGGGCTAATTTTGTTGACTTTTTTTTCTCCATGAATGGATTAAAACCGCAGTCCCTAAAGGAAACCAACTGCAACTGTGAACCTCAGACATGCCAGAGTTGGGAATTCCTGGGAGGCTGGGCTCAGCTGTCAGCCTGGGGCTCCTGGGGGACATGACATCGGGAGGCCCTATTAGGGCAAGACAAGGTTCTTTTGTGTCAGCTGATGAGTGGGTTTTCAGTTGGGCCAACTAACTTCTTCTTTCTCTACTTAGCTGACCCTAGCAATCTTGGCTTAACTGCAGAGCTGTATCAATTGCGGTAATTTACATGAATTATTTACCAATTATCCTTAATTATCAGGCTGCATGATAATGATTATGCATATCATCAAATGTGTGCCAGATCAACTTGGTTGTGAGATTTATTGGATTGCCATACTAATCATTGTGCACATCTGCTTAGGCTTTGTGAGTTGCTCGCGTACTGCGGACATTTCTCACACCTTGAGAACAGTGGGGGTAGTGTTGGAAGACACTTGCTATTTTCACTGATGGGCAGCAACTTAGGTCTTATTCATGTTTCTACCTTAGCCTCTAACATAGTACAAATTCAATACACATTTGTTGAGTTTAATTGCTGAATTTGAAATGGCACTAATCTCTATTTGATGGGATTTTTATGGAAGTATTATGAAACACTACCCACAGTATGAAATGCAGTAATGGTATGTCCCATATCTGTGGCCCATGTCACTCTACAGAGTTAGCATATGTGTTTTCACCCTTCAACTTAATAAATAAAGCCAATAAATATAAATGACCTTTATGCTTATACATCTTCACCCTTTCTACTCTTGTCACTCAAGCATTTTAATGCCCTTTCTGATTCCATCTCCCTCCAAAAGATAACTGCTTTCCTGAATTTGGTTCCCATGCCTGCTTATAACACTTTGGTAATGTATTTATGTAATGTACAGCAATGCTTTTAAACATGCTTGTGAAATCATGTTGTACATATTCTTCTGTTATGATTTTTCACTAAGTATTGTAAAAGTCATTCATATAGCTGTATAGAGCCATAGTTTATTAATTTAAACAGGTGTATTGTATTCCACTATATGAATATGTCACAATGTATACATGAATTCTCTTTTTGATATGTTATTAGATTGTTTTCAGTTTTTTTCTATCACAAATGATAGTGTAAATGAGCAACCATGTATGTGCCTACTCATGGAAGTGTGTGTTTCTCTAGGGTATATATTGAGGAATGAAATTGCTCAGTCATGTGATATGCATATTTTAAACTTTTGTAAATATTGCCAAATTGTTCTCCAAAGTGATTATATGTAGCTTTTTAAAATTTATTTTTAAATGATAAAAAGGACTTATTATAGGGTAATATATGTAATATATAATATATTGTACTGATTTACATATTAATGTTCATTTCTTTCAAAAGGTGTGCTTCTAGCAAGAGGTAGGGTGGGGATTTAAACCTATAACTTTTTATTTAAAAAATTTTTATTGTATTTTTTCCATTACCAATTAGTCCCCTTACACCTCCCTCATGCCAGCAATCACCACACTGTTGTCTATGTCCATGAGTCCTTTTTCCTTTTTGTTCAATCCCTGTACCCCATAAACCGCACCCCCCACTAGCTGTCATCTGCTCTTCATCTGAGTTGGTTGGTCTCTTTTTTGCTTGTTAGTTCAGTTTGTTATTTAGATTCCACATATGAATGAAATCATATGGTATTTGTCCTTCTCTGATTGGATTATTTCACTTAGTTAATAGTTAAATTTTTGAAATATTTGTTCTGGTTCCATGAAATATGTCATTGGAATCTTGATAGGAATTGTATTGAATGTATAGATTGCTTTGGGTAGTAGGGACATTTTAATGATGTTAATTCTTCCTATCCATGAACATAGTATGTGCTTCCACTTATTTGTATCCTCTTCAATTCCTTCAGTGTCTTATAATTTTCTGAGTACCGGTCTTTTACATTCTTGGTTAGGTTTATTTCTAGGTATTTATTCTCTTTGAAGTAATTATGATTGAGAATTCATAATTCTCATGAATGAGAAGAATGAGATTGTTTTCTTAATTTCACCTACTGTTAGTTTGTTATTGGCATGTAAAAGTGCAACTGATTTCTGGATATTGATTTTGTATCCTGCTACTTTGCTGAATTCATTTATCAGTTCTAATCATTTGTTGGTAGAATCTTTGGGGTTCTCTATGTAGAGTGTCATGTCATCTGCAAATAAAGACAGTTTTACTTCCTCCTTTCCAGTTTGGATGCATTTTATTTCTTCTTGTCTGACTGCCATCATTAGGACTTCTAGTACTATGTTGAATAAGAGAGATGAAAGTGGTCATCTCTGTCTTGTCCCTGATCTTAAGGGGAACAATTGTAGTTTTTGCCTGTTGAGTATAATGCTGGCAGTGGGTTTGTCATAAATGGCCTTTATTATGTTTAGGTATATTCCCTTTATTCCCATTTTGCTGAGAGTTTTGATCATAAATGGTGCTGGGTTTTATCAAAAGTTTTTTCTGCATCTATTGATATGATCATGTGATTTTTATCCTTCATTTGTTTGTGTGGTGAATCACATTTATTGATTTGTGAATGTTGCACTAACCTTGCATTCCTGGAATAAATCCCACTTGGTCATGGTGTATTATGTTTTTGATGCATTGCTGTATTTAGTTTGTTAATATTTTATTGAGGATTTTAGCATCTATGTTGATCAGGGATATTGGCCTATAATTTTCTTTCTTTGCAGTGTTTTTATCTGGTTTTCAAATTAGGATAAAACTGGCCTGGTAAAATGAGTTTGGAAGCCTTCCCTCCTCTTGCATTTTATGAAATAGTTTGAGAAGGAGAGGTGTTAGTTCTTTTTGAATGTTTGGTAAAATCCACCTGTGAAGCCATCTGATCCAGGGCTTTTGTTTGTTGGGAGTTTTTTGATTACTGCTTCAATTTCGTTAGGTGTAGTCTGTCTATTCAGATTCTCTGATTCTTCCTGATTTATTTTTTGAAGATTGTATGTTTCTAAGAGTTTATCCATTTCTTCCAGATTGTCCAGTTTGTTGGCAAATAATTATTCATAATATTTTCTTACAATCCTTTGTATTTTTTTGGTGTCAGTTGTTATTTCTCCTCTTTCATTTCTTTTTTAAAAATATATTGATTATGTATCAATGTATGATAATATACATTGATTATGCTATTACAGTTGTCCATTATTTTTCTCCCCTTTATTCCCCTCCACCCTGTACCCTGCCTCCCACCAGCATTCCCCTACCTTAGTTAATGTCCATGGGTCATACATATAAGTTCCTTGGCTTCTACATTTCCTGTACTATTCTTAACCTCCTTTGTCTATTTTGTACATACCATTTATGCTTCTTATTCCCTATACCTTTTATCTCATCCTCTCCCTTTCCCTCCCCTCCTATAAACTTCCACGTGATCTCTATTTCTGTGAATCTGTTCCTGCTGTAGTTGTTTGCTTAGTTTGTTATAATTTTACTGTTTGTATTTTTGATCCTCTTTTTTTCTGAGATAAGTCCCTTTAACATTTCATATAATAAGGGCTTGCTGATGATGAACTCCTTTAACTTGACCTTATCTGGGAAGCACTTTATCTGCCATTCTAAATGATAGCTTTGCTGGATAGAGTAATCTTGGATGTAGGTCCTTGCCTTTCATGACTTCAAATACTTCTTTCCAGTCCCTTCTTGCCTGCAAGGTTTCTTTTGAGAAATTAGCTGATAGTCTTATGGGAACTATTGCATAGGTAACTGTCTCCTTTTCTCTTGCTGCTTTTAAGATTCTCTCCTTATCTTGAATCTTGGGTAATGTAATTATGATGTGCCTTGGTGTGTGCTTCCTTGGGTCCAACTTTTTTGGGACTCTGAGCTTCTTGGACTTCCTGGAAGTCTATTTCCTTTGCCAGATTGGGGAAGTTTTCCTTCATTATGTTTTCAAATAAGTTTTCAGTTCCTTGCTCTTCCTCTTCTCCTTTTGGCACCCCTATGATTTGGATGTTGGAATGTTTAAAGATGTCCTGGAGGTTCCTAAGCCTCTCATGTTTTGAATTCTTGCTTCTTCATTCTGTTCTGTTTGAATGTTTCTTTCTTTCTTCTGCTCCAAACCATTGATTTGAGTCCCAGTTTCCTTCCCATCACTGTTGGTTCCCCGTACATTTTCCTTTATTTTACTTTTCATAGCATTTACTTTTTCCTCTATTATGCAACCATACTCAACCATTTCGGTGAGCATCCTGATTATCAGGGTTTTGAACTGTGCATCTGATAGGCTGGCTATCTGTTCATCACCTAGTATTTTTTTTTTCCTGGAGCTTTGATTTGTTCTTTCATTTGGGCCATATTTTTTTAGTCTCAGTGCAACTGTTATGTAGCAAGGGGCGGAGCCTTAGATATTTGCCAGGGCAGGGCAACCCACAGCTCTGTTGTGGCAGTGTATGTGGGGAAGTGGTTTGAGAGGGAACAATGCAGATTGCTCAGCTCTCTGCTGGCTTTCAGTCACTTCCTCCACTATCACAAGAAAATTTGGCCCTTCTGATGCTGATTCCTGGGGTTTGGGCTTATGTACATTCTAGGACCCTGTGTGTCTCTCCAACAAACTCTCTTGTGAGGCTGGCAGTTTCTTTCACTGCCTCAAACCCCACAGGATTTTTTAATTCAGAGGTTTTGAGGCTTTGTTTCCCCATGCTGAAACCCTGGGTTGCTCAGTCTGTCTGGTTCCCCAGTTGTTCCTCCCAGTTTATCCTCACACAAATGTGGGACCACCTGCTCCACCAGCTGCCACCTTACCTGGTCTGCCAGCCACTGCCTTGCCCCAAGTGCTTTCCACCCCCACTGCCTATCTCTGCCCCTCCTACTGGTTTAGATGAATGGTTCTTCTTCATCTCCTTGGTTGCCAGACTTCCATACATTACAATTTTCTGTCAGGTCTTGTTTTTTGCTTTTAAATTTGTTGTTTTCCTTCTTTTGGTTGTGTGAAGAGGCAAAAAGTATCTATCTACACCTTCATCTTGACCAGAAGTCCCAAAAATCAGGTCTTCTGGAGAATTCTCTTGTTCTTTCATTTGGGGTCTGTTTCTTTGTCTTCCCACTTTGGCTACTTCTTTCCATTTCTGCCTTAGATGTTAAACTAATCAGCTGTTAAACTGTAAAGTTGTTAATGATATCAAGCTGTTATCAGCAGTCAGGCTTAAGTACCACAGGGTAGGACAGAGTAATTCCTGGAGGCAGGGCTATTGCTTCCTCTTAGGCTGATGCCATTTGGAGAGGAGTGCTTTGTCTGAGAAAGATGGCTTCTGCAGTATGGGGAATGACTCAACGTGGGGATCCTTGTGGCTGTTTCTTTAGTTCTGTCCCCAGAGACACCAGCCCCAGACTCTCCTCAAGCAACTCTAGTCCACTTTGCCCTCACTCTGCCTGAGGCCAGGTTAAGTGGCTGCAAATGAAATTTTGTACATTGGCCCATTAAGAGGCTCCCTGCATCTCCAGCTGTCTATCCTTGGCAGACAGAAACCTTGCTGCTTTTCATAGCTGGGTGTTATCTGGGTTTCATTCTGGCTCTGGTGCTGTAGGCTGGGGAGCTCAGCTTGGGGGTTAGACATCACACTTCTCAGGGGGAACCCCCTGGCCATTGAAATATCCCTTTTGAACTTCAGCTGCCACCCATGGGATCCCAGTCAGCCCTCTCACACCTCCTTTGCATTCCCTACCAGTCACATTGTGGTGAAGTGGTTTCTTCCATCTGTCTATAGTTATAAGGCTTCTCTCCATTTAGTGTTCAGTTGGTTATTCTGGATGATTTCTCTACAATTTAGTTGTAATTCCAGATTGCTTCTGCAAGAATGTTAGTGCAGCTTCCACTTACTCCTCTGCCATCTTGGATTGACTAAACCCATGACTTTTTAAACCTTGCGTGCTTTCTATTGCTTCATATTCTGTCTCTTCTTTACCTGAAGGTATCTAACCTCCTTGCATGTGTGTGCCTTTCAGAGACAGAAATTGGAGCCAAGTGAAAATATAAATCATTGTGTAGCTTGCATTGCACTTTCTTTATGTGATGTAGAGGAGAACTTAGTTCCTTAACTTTCTTTGATCTTTGCTTCATTGGATCATTCTCCACTTACTTCTCTTTTTTCTAAAACCTTTTCCCATTTTTTTTGAGACTCAAATAATAAGCATCCTCCATATAAATCTTCCCACCATATTCTCTCTCTTTTTTCTTTTCCCCCCACCCTATTCACATTTTGATCACAAGACTACCACCAACTTTTGGGTGGATAACTTCCAATTTCTTATGGGGACATTCTTTGAGAGTATCTAATACTTTCTCATCTATTAATGATTACTGCCTAAAACAGTTATTACTGTGGTCATTGCCAATTAGTGATGTATAATCTTATTTATACCTCAAAATAATCTCAAGAAATATATTTTGTTATTATCATTTTGAGTACAGACATAGCAGCAAGGGAATTAATGAATTTGAAGTAATTGTTGTCATCTAATTTCTGAATTCTGTCTCAATATACAAACCCCCTCACCCAAAACAAAGTAACAAAAGAACCCCATTGGAATTACATTAATCCACAACTACAACGGGCTAACACTGGAAATATTCAAATTGAAAATTGTAGAAGGGACAATAAAGTCTCTTTATCCATCTCCAAGAATATGATTGTACGAAAATTTAAATAAATATGAATCTTATTTTGTACCTTTAAAAAATACAGCACAATTCAGAATAAAACTGCCCCTACAACTTGTACTTCATCTGAAAGAATTTATGTGCTGAGGTTGCAAAAAAACCCCACAAAACTTTTCATAAGAGGTTTTCTGCAGCATAAAGGCTTGTAGGTAACTTCTGGACCTGAGATCCAAACTAAAGAAAACATAAGTTGATGTTTTATTCTAATAGGACCTTCAGGGGTCAACTTTGCTCGAAAAGGAAGGTTAAAATTTCACTGCACACCAGGAGACGTGTTCCTGCTTCTAATCCTCATGTTTAAAAACATGTATATCAGGGGAGAGAATGCTTCATGTCCTTATCAAGTAGGGCATAACAAAATTGGAAATTGGTTCGTGATTTATTGCACCTCCGGCAACACACTGAAGTATGTTAGTAAAATTAACTTTTGGTATATACAGTAGTTGCTTGCACAGCATGACTAAAGAAAGACCCTGTGAGTTGGAAGGTTGCAGATGAATGAGGCCAGAGGTGGAAAGCTTCCACTGCTGCAGGCAACACAAATGCTTGTTGTTAGCATTTGCTAGCATTTGCATTCGATCTTTGTGGCTAGTGGGAACACAGGCTCAGAAGGCCCTGAAGGTCCTTCTCTCTTCCTTCCTCCAGCCACCTGGACCTACGAAAGTCCCTCTCATACAAGGGTCTCTTTGTTTGTTGTCAAGTCAGGGCTGCTACCAGTCGTCAAGTGGAGAAAGTCAAGCAGAAGTCCAAGCTACAGTTGCACAAGACCGTATTGTTGCAGCTTCAGGCTTGTGTGGCATTTTGGCCAGTGGGACGTTTTGAACACCCACAGGAGCTTGGGGTTGTGGACATAGCCATGGATAGGGAAACTATTTGATAGCAAAGCCCTTTCTGGAAATTCCCATGTGGCGAACAAGGATGTGCAGTGTAATTTTGGTTTCATATGAAAATTCCTTGAAGCAGGCCCTGGGACTGTATTGGGTTCTCAGATCTTTCCCTTAATGAAATTGCCAAATGCAACACAAACATTAGGATTGCATTTCAGTAATATAAGCCAAAAAGGGGCTAATTTACATTTGTGCCCACACCATTAATGTAAATTGGTTATTAGCTATTTATGCTAAAGAGCAGCCATATAAAACATAAAGGTAGTTTTATTAACTACATTTACCCTCTGAAATCTGCTGTGCATGGAGTTTACAATCAGTGAATTTTTTTCCCCTCCATGCAGTATGGCATTTACTCTGCCTAATTAACATACTTATTAACAAATTACTGCCCCCTTTCTGCAATTTGCATTTTACAGCACATCACCACAATGAAGTTAATAAGATAGTCCTATGCCCTGCTTTTGTGATTCTACTGGAATGTTGCATTAACCTTTTTGTCTCCTCTTGCCTTCATTTCTCTTTAGGCTGGGGTAGTTAAAGAAAGATGGCATTTACAAACAATGATGATGCAGGAATAATGGGGATGTAAATGAGTCTTGGTTATTACATGCTTTTTTGAGACTATGGGCAGGTGTGAGCAGAGATGTGGATGATGGAGGGATCACCCTTACCTTCAAAACCATCTCTAGCTGACCACTCGGGGGAAATACTTTGCTTGTAGGGAAGGTTCCACTTCTCATTCCTTCTCACATACTGGTCACTCTAGGATATAGAAACCCTAAGAGAGAAGTCAAGAACAAAAAGAATGTTGGACTCATTCTTGAGACATTGAAAAAAAAGTTTAGTATTTAAGTACACATTTGCTCTAAAAAGCTTCAGAACTGAGTTTCTTAGAATTAACAATACTGAGGCCTGGGTATCAGGCAACAAAATTAAATGAAACTTTGTAGGCGTGGGTGCAGTAAAGAAAGTCATATACCTTTATATTTAAAAAATCTGAATTAGATGTCCCTTATTAAATTTATTTCTTAAATGCCCATGGTAACTCTAGCCCTTTGGAAGATACTGCTCCTGTGCTTCCTGTTCTTGTGGGAGGGGCAGCCCAAAGCACCTGCTCTCGGTATAGGTGTCTCCTCTTCCCCCAGCTGAATGTGCTTAAGATGAGTTACATCAATGGCAGGGAAAGATGTCAGTGTAGCCTAGTTCATCAGAGTAAAATATAGATGCTAAGTCCAGTGAAAATTCCAGAGGATTATTTCTCTTCAAGCTCTTAGTTGACTGAGTGATACTCAGACTAGGGTCTAGGTGTCCAACTCTCTTGACATAGCCCAATGTACACAGTAACATTAATAAGCAATATCCTACATTCATTTAGCACTTCTGGGAGGGAAACCAGCTAGTTTAATCAATCAATTAAATTAATTAATAATTAATTATCAATCAATTAATACTTAATTAATTTATAGACAGACGGGAAGGGAGAAAGAGAGGGAGAAAAACATCAATGTGTGATTGCCTCTTACATGCCCCCTGATGGGGATCTGGCCCACAGCCCAGGCATGTGCCCTGACTGGGAATTGAACCAGTGACCCTTTGGTTCACAGGCCAGTACTCAATCCACTGAGCCACACCAGCCAGGTCTAATTTATTATTTTTTAAAAACTAATTCATTGAGGTACAATTGACAGGTAAAATACTATACCTATTTAATGTATATAATTCATTGAGTTGGGAATAAGTATACACTGTTGAAAACATCACTACTACCAATGCCATAAACATATCCATCTCCTCCCAATGTTTTTTCCACCCCCTTTGTTATTAATTTTTTTGGTGGTGAGAATACAATGTAAAATCTATCCTCTTACCAAATTTTAAGTATGCCATACAGAATTGTTAGCTGTAGGTGTTTGTCTTCAGAAATTACTTATCTTGCATAACTGAAACTTTGTGTCTTTGACTATAACCTCCTCATTTTCCCCTGCCCCATCCTCTGGCAACCACCATTCTACTCTCTGTTTCCATGAGTTTAACTCTTTCAGATTACACATATTCAGGGAGATCATATAGTATTTGTCTTTCTGTATCTAGAAAGCCAATTAATTTTAGTCCTGTATCAAAGAAAAGCAAAATAACCCTAAAGCAGGTTTGTTAGCTTAGAATTAGTTCATAGGTTTCCTAAGGGTCTGGCTGAACTTTCATAGGTTTGTGAACCTCCTGAAATTGAATTAAAAAATGTCAGTAAATTTTGGGTAGAGGATATCTACTAGTTTCTAAAGGTAATCTGTGGTATTAAATGGATTAATAACCACTGCTGATTTTGGAATTTAGGATTATAAAAGATGTGTATTACATGGATACGGTGGGATCTTCAGGATAACCTTTACAAACATTTGTAGTCACCACAGATGTGCTGAAGTAAAGAAAGCTGAATCCTCAGTTCTAAAGCCCTCTCTGACTCTTCTTCTTTTGGGTGTCAGGTTACCCAGAATAGGGATCTACTGGAGCCAAATGAATGCAGAGTATTCATGGAATTAGAAAAAGGCAGACATTTTCTAGGTTTGACCTGTCCTGGCTTCCAGCAGAATCAGACATCTGGAGTGAAGCTGAGGGATGGGGTGTTATGCTGGAGCTGGAAAGGCAGTAGCCATGGGCATGTGATGATATTGGATCCATTTCCCTGTCGGTGCAGGTAAATCCTTAGTCCACTGATCTGGAAAATGGAAGCAGTGACTACTGATGTCTCCATTCCTGTAAAATAATAGACTCAGGGGTTTCTTTGAGGAAATGAAGCCACATGGTGCTACATAAATTTCATTACAGTTATTATCAACACTCCAATTTTAATTTGATTTAAACATTTTATTGGTCCTAATTGTAGCAGTTATAAATGTTGATGTTATTTTCTGCCATTTCTAATTTCTATAAAGAATACAGATCTTTCTTCTTAATAATTGAAAATGACTTCTGCTTAATGGATTCATACATTCATATGGAATTTTAATATTTGGCTTTGACGTTAAGGGTTAGTGCATATTATCAGCTCCTTTAAAAATTATATTGTTTTTAAACTTAGTAATGTCTGATCCATAAGATCTAATAATATGCTGTTCATTATGGAGAAAAATTACTCAATTTGGAATGCAAAAAAGCTAGATAAACATATTTTTATATGCAAAAATAGGAATAGTACTTAATGGGGGAGGGGAGTTGCAGGCCTTGGTGAAACAGGTGAAGGAATTAAGCAATACAAAACAAAACAACCCCCCCACCCCCAACTCATAGACACAGTGATTAGCAGAGGGGAAGTGTGGTGGGGGAGATAGAAGAAGGTAAATGGGGGGTAAATGGTGAAGGAAGGAAACCTGACTTGGGGTAGTGAACACACAATACCATGTACAGATAATATATTATAGAACTGTATACCTGAAATCTACACAATTTTATTAACCAATGTCACACCAATAAATTCGATAAAAAATAGTAGTTAATAATATTTTGCTATTGGCTTTTGCTAAAGTTTTTTTTTCCATCCAGAGTAATATCAGATATGGATCCCTATAGATAAAGAGAAAGAGTGTGCGTTTGACTTTATAACAGGTACACTTCTAGGTCCTAAAGAGTTAAAACATATTTGGACAACCTTTATTAAACTGGCTGCTATGTTAGGAAGATTTGTATAATTACTCAGGAAGGCTTTGTGAGAGAATGACCTGCTGCACTCTATTTGTGTCATGGTCACTGTACGCATAAGCTAATTTTAAATATTAAAACTCTAATTATAAAAGACCACTTCCCTGAAGGGCTGGCCATGTGGGGAAGAAGGGGGAGGACCTGAAGGGTGAGTCACAGGTTCAGATGTGTGAGTGGGTGGAGGAGACAACTGACCAGAGTGTGTAGCATTATTCCTTGGGTTGCCCCTGAATCCTGGGAGAGAACTCAGAACTAGGTTTATTCTTCTGATTGTAATTTGGAAGATAGAACTTGGAGGGAATACTTCCATAGATAGCCTTCATAATTTGATGAACAATAATAAACTGCAGTTTTGACTTTGGGGCAGGGAAGTCCATGGAAAAGATTCATAAAAAGTAATATGGGTGTATATTGCCCTAAATGGTCTGTGGTCTTAGAGCAGTTACTGGAGGAGAGGAGATTTGGGGCTCAGCAAAGTGCTTTTGTACTTTTATTGAGATTCTTGGGGCCAGATTCCTTTATGTTTTTGACTGATCCTGGTTGCATTTTCTTTATGGATTTCCCCAGTTCCTTAGTTTTTAGTAAATGAGTTGCTTGAATCCAACTGCTTACCTCAACTGTTCTAAGGGAAAACAAGGTAAGGATATTGTTTCTGGATTAGATCCACAGAAAAATGGGCCTACATAAGTAATCCAGGATAATCTCTCTATTTTAAGGTCAACTGATTAGTCATCTTAATTCTGTCTGCTTCCCCAATTCCCCTTTGAAATGTAACATAACAAATGTTCTGGGGATTTATTTGGACAAGGACATCTTTGGAAAGCCATTATTCTGCCTACCAAAGATGGAAATGCTCTATACCATTGCTGTCTAATACAGTAGCCACTAGATACATGTGGCTACTTAAATTTAATTAAAATAAATAAAATTAAATGTTCAGTTCCTCAGTCACATTAGCCCCAATTCAAGTGCCCAATAGCCACATGTGGTTAGTATAATGGACAGTGCCATTCTAGAGGGGTAGAAAGTGCCAGATAATTCGGGTCCTGGTCCTTTTCAACCTCTTTCATTAAAGAAACCTTGAGAATAAATGAGCCTGCACCCATGATACCAGGATATGTGGGGTAGTCCAATGAGACCCCATTCAAACACCAACTTTCATTAGAAACTCTTGCTCATTTTTATTTTGTCTTTCCAGATCTTCATGTAAAACCAGCCTTCTGGGAAACTTACCACGTTTACTACAAAAGTCCCCAGGCCCGTTGCCACACACCCCAAGCAGATACCAAGAGGAGAGGCCCAGCTGTAGAAATTTCTAGGCAGGGAAGGAATATGGCCAGATTTAAAGAGCGTCCCCAGGGAGCAATGGTGGGGGATGGGGAGGATGGCTTGACAGGAAGTAGACTAGAGATAAGTAGACTAGCTAAGAAGACAATTACATATTCTTGCCCTCTTAACTTAGCTAACTTGCTTTGGCCAATGAAAAGTCAACATGTTACTTTGGGGCAGAGACTTTAAAGTCAAGTCTCTGCTTCATGATACTTTCTTTTCCTTCTTTATGTCAACACCCTCTTCCTAACAACAAGTAATGTTTCAGATGAAGATCCCAGATTGAAGACAGTGCAGCAGAGCTGAAGCTGACCCATGATGGGAATTTAGTGTGAGCATGAAATTAATGAATATTGTTGTCAGCCACCAAAATTTTGGGATCATTTGTTACCACAGCAGAATTTAGCCTATCCTGATAGATACAGAGATGGTAAAAGATACTTGGATAGAGGCCTTGGCTGGATAATATGTCAATATATATATTGACTTAAAAATGGTCACAGCTCATTTATGCTATTTGCTCATCTTTATGCAGCAGCCATTCTCTTTTTATTTTTCAATTTAAAGATCTTTTTATTATTTAGTTTATGCTTTCAGACAAATTATGTAGTATCAGGACCATTTAATGAGAGTACTCTCTGATGGGGCCTGGATTGTAAGAGCAGAGCATAGAAACAATTTAGTGGAGATACAAGATTTTTCTGTTAGCTAGAATTGTTGAAAATTAAAGTGATGGGCTTGCATCTTTCAGATAACATTCCTCCCTGATTTATTCTTTTGAGTTATCATTAGTTTGAGATTGTCCAACCCCCAAACTAAGAAATAGATACAATTTTGGTTGCTTTTTTAATCAAGAGTTGAGCACTAAAAGCAAACTAATGGTTGATTTGGATATTTTTTCTCTTCCCTAATTAGTAACAAGTGATACTGTTTCCTAAGAGCAATAAATGCACTATTATGTCTGATAAACAAAATATATTATTTTCTAGAGTCTAAAATTGGAATGTATATCCCAAATGTATTTGGCCTTCTTCTGAAGATGGAGATTTTAATAGCCAGAAGAGCCTCAGAAGCATAGAAAAAAATGCCATGAATCATTCACAGTAATTATGTCATTTTTTGTTCCAACTTTGAGAAGTTTATATTATTGCTACTTGACCTATTTGTGTGCATAAATGAAGGCTTGGAAAGAGAGTGGAGTTATTGGTGGGCAAGGAGAACAAGTATATTAAAATAGGTGTCATGAGCCAGAGGGTTTATAATGGCTTGACTGAGGGCCACTGTTCACCTGGATAGGTTTCTGTTCCCTTTTTTTTTTGTTTGTTTCCTCTAGTACAAAAATACTCTTTGTTGCTCTTTCTTGGCCAAAAGTATGAATCTTAAAAAGTAGGGAAGCCGCAACCCATGTGCTTTCCATGGGCCCTAAAGTGGTGGTGGTGAGGGGAAGATGGAGGCAAACAGGGTTGCTTTGTAACCTCATCAAGACTTAAAATGCCATAGACTGTTTCTATTGTCAAGGGGAAAAAAAAGTCATGGAGGAAGATGTATTAGGTGTTACCTTGGGTCTTTCTTGACATTCTTACTCCGTGTTTGGAAGGGGATCAGAAAACTTTCATATAGTTCTAGAAAATAGGCTATTTAGGTTCAATTTTGTAAACCATGCATTTTTGATGTGTATTATTATATAGGCATTCTGCACTCAGTACCTAGAACAGACTTAACATTTTTCCCCCAAAGAGGAAAGAATCTTATCAATAGAAGCTTTCTATGCAATGAGCCAGGAAAATGCATAGTAGAGTAGAATATCTTAAAGTAACTTATTATAAAATGAATCATATTTCCTGCTAGGGGCTATAGTAAAATTAAAGATTTTTTTTCTTATTGAAAAATTGACAGTAAGTCAGTCACAAATATATAAATATATTGTAGAGGGGAAATACAGGTGTAAACTTACATAATAATTTAAATGGTATATTAATGAAGTAATAAAATGGGTATACATGTACCAGGAGAGACCAGTGTAATGTAAGGTACATGTTGGACACAATAAAACCCATGCATCATGAATTTGACTCCAAATTAATTATAGCTATAGCAGACATTGAGGAAACATGAAATCATCCACAATTTTACTTGCCTCCTTTGGAGTGATATTCTGGGCCTTTAAGAGAGGCAATCCAATGATGTTTTAACCACATTTCCTTTTTCTGTTCCAATAAATTTCCATGTAAAAGACAAGCACTGTTGACTTTTATCACTGATCTTAAATTAGCAGGTGTTTCATAAATGAGGGTTATTGCTGATTATGGATTTTCTTCTTCCTCCAAAAATTATTCTCTAAAAAGAGGCTGATTATTCCATTCATAATAGCACAAAAATAGGAAGCATCAAGGAATAATCTTATAAGGAATGTTTAGGTCCAAAATAAAGACAAATAAAACTTTACTAAGAGAAATAAGATTTTATTTCTTTGGTGGGATGTGGGGTTAAATGTCTTAAAGATATGAATTGTTTTAATCTTTTTCAAAGTAAGTTAAATAGAATTGTAATTGTTATTGATAGAAGATATTTTGGGGACTTAAAAATAATTCCAAAATTGTCCTGGGAGGAAAAAAATAAAGAATGGCCAAAAAAGTTTTTGACAAAGAATCATAATAAAAGAACACTTGTACCATCATGTATTACACCACTTCACACCCACTATGGTGGCTATTATCAAAAAAGAAAACAAATGTTGGTGAGAATGTGGAGGAATCAGAACCCTGAGCATTACTGGTAAAAATGTCAAATGGTGCAGCTGCTGCGGAAAACAGTATGGCAGTTTCTCAAAAATTAAACATAGAACTACCATTTGGTCCAGCAATTCTACTTCTGGATATATACACAAAAGAACAGAAAGCAGGGATTGAAAGAGATATTTTTACACCAGTGTTTACAGCAGTATTATTCGCAATGCTGAAAGGTGGAGACAACCCAAATGTCCATGGACAGATGAATGAATAAACAGAATGATATATACATATCACATATATCCACATATATGAATATACATATTGTATATATGATGAAGTATTATTCAGCCTTAAAGAGGAGTAAAATTCTGATATGTGCTGTAACATGGAAGAACCTTGAAGATATTGTGCTAAATGAAATAAACCAGACATAAAAGACAAATGCTGTATGATCCCTCGTCCATGAGGTACCTAGGATGATCAAATGCACAGTGGCAGAAGGTAGAGCAGTGGTCGCCAGGGCTGGAGGGAGAGGGATGGTGTTACTGTTTAGTGGGCACAGTTTCAGTTTGGGGCATGAATAGATTCTGAAGGTGGATGGTGGTTATGACTGTACGACATTGTGCATGTGCTTAATGCCACGAAACTCCATATTAAAAGTGGTTAAAATGGTGAATTTTATGATGTTATGCATAGTTTACCAAAGTAAAAATATTCAAAGTTATTTCAAAGTATTGCCAAGTTATGCTTGATAAAGTAGCAGAGTAATTGCCAAGACTGGTACTCAGTTCAGTGTAACCACATAGGTAGTCAGGGGAGAAACCCTACTGTGATAATGAATTTAGAATTTGAGACAGATAGCCATAGTAAATAAGTTGAAAATGGAAGACTTATTTAATAAATACTGGGACAATTAGCAAACTATTTTGATATATCTTGAACATTCTAAGATCTTTTATAATTTGAATGCCAGGTGCATCAAGGTGTTCAATTCAAAAAATGAAACTATGAAAATACTTGTCTAATCGCAGGATGGGGACTTTCTAAAAATAAAAACAATAGCATTACAAAGAAATATTTGATAGGTTTTATGCATAGAAATACTTTTGCATGTAAAAACTATCACAAAAATCAGCTAGAAAAAATATTCATAGAAGAAAGGTTTATTAACATCCTATATATAGTTTATGCAAATATAGAAAATTAAAAGAAGGAAAAAATAGGGATTGATATTAATATTCAACCTTGCTAGAAATTAAATTCTTTTGCATATCTATGAACAAAGCTATTATTAAATGTAACTATTTATTAATAGTAATAAAAAAGAAAAAACAAAACCTTTTTAATAATACAATTATTCTATTTGGCAGGGTTTTGAGGTGGGTAGGCACTCTTATTCACAGCTGATAAGGGAACATATTTGGATAGTTTTTCAGGAAAGCTGTAGCAGGACTTGGTTGGTTGTGACAGAAACTAAGCTTAAAGTAGTTTAAACAAAAAAGGGATTTTTTTTTTGGCTAATGCAACAAAGAAGTTTAAGGAATGGAAATGGCTTGATGAAAAGTTGGATCCAGTCATTGAAGTGATTCATTCTCTGTCTCTCTCACTTGCTTGCCTCTGCATGGCTGTTCTCTCCGGCAGGCTCCCTTTACAGGGCTAGGAGATAGCTGCTGGCAGATGCAAGTTTACATCATCCTTAACCACTTGCTGTTCTAGAGAGGGAGACTAAGAGTGAGCATCTTAAAAAAAATTAACACCTTTATTTAGATATAATTCATGAACCATCCCCATCACCCATTTATTTTTTAAAAATATGTTTTATTGATTAGCTATTACAGTTGTCCCATTTCTCCCCCATCATTCTCCTCCTTCCTGCACACCCCCTCCCACCCACATTCCCCCCTTTAGTTCATGTCCATGTGTCATAAGTTCTTTAGCTTCTACTTTTCCCACACTATTCTTGCCCTCCCCCGTCTATTTTGTACCTACCATCTATGCTACTTATTCTCTGTACCTTTTCCCCCTCTCTCCTCCCACCACTCCCCTGTTGCTGACCCTTCATGTGATCTCCATTTCTATACTCCTGCTCCTGGGCTAGTTGTTTGCTTTTGTTTTAGGTGTGGTTGTTAATATCTGTGAGTTTGCTGTCTTTTTACTGTCCTATTTTTTTTATCTTTTTTTTCTTAGGTAAGTCCCTTTAACATTTCATATAATAAGGGCTTGGTGATGATGAACTCTTTTAACTTGACCTTATCTGAGAAGCACTTTATCTGCCCTTCCATTCTAAATGAAAACTTTGCTGGTTAGAGCAATCTTGGATATAGGTCTTTGCCTTTCAAGACTTCAAATACTTCTTTCCAGCCCCTTCTTGCCTGTAAGGTCTCTTTTGAGAAATCAGTTGACAGTCTGATGGGAACTCCTTTGTAGGTGACTGTCCCCTTATCCCTTGCTGCTTCTAGAATTCTCTCCTTCATTTGAATCTTGGTTAATGTAATTATGATGTGTGTTCACATCATAATGGTGTGTTCCTTGGTGTGTGCCTTGGTGTGTTCCTCCTCGGGTCCAACTTCTTTGGGACTCTCTGAGCTTCCTGGACTTCCTGGAAGCCTATTTCCTTTGCCAGATTGGGGAAGTTCTCCTTTATTATTTGTTCAAATAAGTTTTCCACTTGTTGCTCTTCTTCTTCCTCTTCTGGTCCCCTATAATTCAGATGTTGGGACATTTAAAGATGTCCTGGAGGTTCCTAAGCCTCTCCTTATTTTTTGAATTCTTGTTTCTTCCTTGTTTTCTGTTTGGTTGTTTGTTTCTTCCTTCTGGTCCACTCCATTGATTTGAGTCCCAGTTTTCCTCCCATCTCTATTGGTTCCCTGTGTGTTTTCCTTTTTCCATCTAGTTTGTGAGCAAAATCAACCAATTCTGTGAGCATCCTGATCACCAGGGCTTTGAACTGCGCATCTGATAGGTTGGCTATCTCTTGGTCGCTTAGGTGAATTGGCTCTGGGGCTTTGATTTGTTCTCCTGTTTGAGCCATTTTGATTTTTTTTTTTTTTTTTTTTTTTTTTTTTTTGGTCTGGTCAAGGCTGTCACATAATGAGGTTCACCAGGGCCGGGCAGCCCAGTCGCTGGGTAGTGATGCTGTATGTGGGGGCGGGGTCCGAGAGGGAAGAATGGCACTTACTCTGAGCTCTCTCTTGGATTCCAGTTCCTTCTGCCAGTTCCCCTTCACCTGGATTATCTGCTCGTGAATGTGGGACCACCTGGTCAGCCAGCCACCTTGCACAGCCTCACTGGGTCTGCACAGTTGCAACCCTGTGCTCGGGGTCCGCTAGCCACCACCTGTACACCTGGGGTCTGCTAGCTGCCCCTTGCATGCCTGGGATCTGCTAGCCGCTGTTGCCTGCTGCCCAGGTCTGCACTTCCACTTTTTCCTGCTGTGACTCTGCCCCTCTTACTGGTATGGGTGAATGGTTGTTGGACTTCTGTACAGTTCAATTTTCTATCAGTTCTGGGTGTTTTCTTGTTTCTAAATCTGTGTTGACCTTAATTTTGGTTGTGAGAGGAGGCACAGTGTGTCCACCTATACCTCCATCTTGGCTGGAAGTCCCCTATCACCCATTTAAATCACACAATTAAATCATTTTTAGTATATTCACAGAGTTCTGTAACCACTACCACAGTCAAGTTTAGAGCATTTTCATCACTCCCAAAAGAATACCAATTTGTTGTACTCATTTTGCCCCCCAAGAGCTCAGCCCCAGGCAGTCACTAATCTGCTTCTGTCTCTCTACATTTGCCTGTTAGTGGGCATCTTTTAAAGCGTCTCTAGCAAAACTCCTGGGGAAACTCCAATTAGCAGGACTTGGGTTGCATGTCTATTTGTGAACCACTTAGTACTAAGTCAAGGGGTTGGAGCCTTGTACTGGCCAGCCCAGGTCACCATCTCTGCTCTGGGGCCAAGGAGCTGGACCAGCCCCATCTGAGCCACATGTTCTGGGATTACTGTGGAAGGAAAAGGAGTTCTCCAAAGAGAGGGGGGCTGGGAAGGCAAGCGTGTGTCCACACTCAGGGCAACATGGCAGTATGTCCTCAAAGTTTTTAAAATAGATGCATCTCTGAGCTCAGCAACTTCAATTGTGGGACTTTATTATAAAGAAAGGACCAGAAACAAACTTTCACTCCTGCTGCACCTGTGATGATAGGGAGGGAAACAGAGAAGGATGCAGAGAAGAACAGCTCCCCTGCTGCTGGAAAAGGGAGACAGCAGCCTTTGGGAATGGAGGTGGAGCCTCCTGGCTTCACTTTCCCTGAAGGCGCCATGCAGCATGGCAAGATGGCAGCACCCCAGCCACAGGGCAAGTGTATTCTCCAGCTAAATGATTGCAAGTTTCACTCTGAGGAAGCAGGTTCTCCATCAGCATGCAGGGTAGTGGTGTGTGCACCGCTTTCAAATCCTGTCCCAGACACTTGTCCCGTGCTGGTCATGCAGCAGGCTGGAGCACTTGAGCCAGAGGTAGCAGTGCAGGTGTTAGCTGAGCAGCCTTGCCTCAGCCTTGGCTGTCCTGTTATCTCTTGCCTTTTAAACTTGCCAGTCCTGGAGTGAGGGGGCGCTGGGGTTGCCTTCGTCAGAGAGAACCACTACACTGTGACAGACCTCCCAGGTATATCTCCGTGTGGTCTGCAGACAGAACACGTCCTGTCTTCTAACTGCATCAGTCTGTTCTTTTTAAAGCCAATCAGAAGGTAGGTACTTTTGTTCAGGAGTTGCCTGTTTTATAAGAGAGAGTGTGAGGGAGGGAGGGAGGAAGAGAGAGAGACTCTCTAAAAGTGAAATTGTCTACAAATTTAAAGGCTTGTTTGAGGGCATTAAAGAAGCAAATAGGAGCCTGTATATGAACAAACAATTATTACAGATAGCATCAGGCCAGTCTATATGTGTTTTGAGTTTATACTATCAATTTGAATGGTAAATTGTTGGTGCTTGAGACATCAATGGGATTTCAGCAATACAATTGAGGGCAGCTTCGTCATTGTGAGAGTGTCTGCTGCCATTCAAATGGGAAGGGTGTGGTTAGCACCCCAAAGCCCATTGATGAACTCACAGCAGGAGTTTGGGGGGGTTTGGCCCTGCTGTATCTCCCTGCACCCCCACTGCCTTGAAGGTCCTCAAAAGCTGTGGAACCCCAAGACTGAGAACCAGCATTTCTGGGAGCCAGTATCAACCCTAGCCTGACCATATGATTTGACTTTGTTCTAGCCAGGAATGAGTAAGTTTTCTTCACACAATTCCAGTCAGGATTTGAATATCCCATTCCAGTACATATAGAAATCAAATAAAGGCTGCAGTTACTAATAAAAATCAGGGATGGTAAGGGTGGGGTGTTGAAGAAAGAACAAACTTGGATGGCACAGAGATGGGTGTGGTGTGGGTGAGGAGCAAGCCCTTCTTTTGAGTCTCCTGACTTTGTGATTTAATATTGGGGCCGGCGAGGGGGTTGGGACTTGCTTTCAACCACACTTCAGGTCTGATAGCTGTTGGAGTGGAAGATGTTGGGAGAAGAGTCTTTTGCTCAGCTGTTTGGCAAGCTGTTGGCATAAGCAGTTCTAGAGCTTAACATGGGGCCGTAGTTTCTTCAGCATCACCCCTATGTTCTGGCGCTGGAGTTGGACATGCCCTTGTGGTGTGGTGGAAAGGCGAACAGGATTTAAATTGAGAGAGTTGGAGTTGTGGTCAGCTCTGTGAACTGCCTGCAGCTTAAATTTCCCATCAATGACTGGAGAAATTTTCTCCAGGTGCTTCCTATCTTACTATCTCTTGTTAATATTAACTCTTTTTTAAAAATAATTTTTAGGTTATTTAAGTATTAAGTAGTTTTTATAGAAGTAGCCTAAGGAGCCATGAGTTTCAGAGTTAAATGGTCCCTTGCTTTCCTCTGTCCTTCTTCCAAAGCATGGAAACCGAATGTACCAACTGGCAGTTAGAAGAGAAAGATGGCATTGGGGGATATTTTAGATATCTTTTTTTTTTTTAGATATCTTTAAAAAATAATTTATTTTTAGAGAGAGAGGGGAAGGAAAAGAGAAAGAGAAGGACAGAAACATCAATGTGTGGTTGCCTCTCAAGCGCCTGCCATGGGACCTGTCCCGCAACCCAGGCATGTGCCCTGGACCAGGAATTGAACTGGCAACCCTTTGGTTTGCAGGCCTGCACTCAATCCACTGAGCTACACCAGCTAGGGCAATATTTTAGATACCTTAACCTTTGAGACTCTTCTTATTCTCCCTATTTCCCAAATGGTTCAGTTTTAACATAAGCAATATGCTTTCACACTGGACTGTAAAAGGCATGTGATTTTGTTTTTGTAATGTATCATCTTTGGTAGTATTAAAGGGAAAGAATTGCAAAGCGTATTATTGTATCTTGCTTTTCAAGCCAGGGTAGTTGTATAATTTTGTTACTGGCAGTGCTAACCTGTATGTGATCTGAGTACCTTGGAAATACAGGAACTTATACGAATATACTGTAAAATAAAGTGTAGAATGATTCCCCCTGGTAGGAGGGAGGATCCCATAATCATGTAATCAGGTTGAGTCAGTAAAATGGAAAGAGAAAGGGAGAAAAAAATTATGATGCTAATGATTATGAGGATGAAGGTGATGTTACCTATCACAAGTCTATTTTGCACTATTGAAGGGGTGGAGATGGGTGGGGTTGAGTGGGGGTAGGGAGAGGTGGTAATCCGTGGGTCTTTTCTGGGATAGAAGAAGAAAAGGGTCATGAAAATCAACTTTTCTCTGACCAGGTGATGGCTGCAAATGGTTTTCTTTGCCTCTGAAGATGTTTCAGGTGCTGCTGGGGTTTGGGGGCTGTGGGGTGTAGTGGGGAGTGGTGTTCTTCCCTCTCTCTGGGAAGTTAATACAAGCACACCCTCCTCCGCTCCCACCCCCCAACTTATTTTGGTTTCTTACTCCAAGTTCATTATGATAGAATGTACAGAGTATAAGGGTAATTAGGGGAGAGAGTGAAATGTTGAGGGGCTGCAACCTGAATGTGGCTGACTTATCTTTTTTGCCCTGTTCCCTGGCAAGGCTTCCCTGAGCAGGCAGGCCTTTGGGACATTCCCAGGTGGGTGTTCTCTTGGTTGATAGAGTGTTCAGGCCAGACCCTCTCTATCCTCCTTTCCTTCGGGAGTCTTCATCTCTCTCTTCCCTCCCTCTTTTTATGCCTCAAATATCCTCACCCCTTTATCACTGGGTATGAGTCCCAGCAGGTCTCTCCCCAGTCTTTTGCTGGGTAGGGGGACGTAGAGGTTCTAAGACAGGGGGTAGAGGGGGAGAGGAAGGATGATGAGTGGTCTTGACTTCAGGGGGCAGCCCACCTTTTCTTTTACAATATATTGCCTTCAGATACCTAAAAAAAAGTCATATTTTACACTGTGAGAGTTAATTTTCTCATTGAATATACTTAAAGAGTTATTTACCTGCTTGCATAGATCTTGGTTGTTATGCCAAACAAATGTGTATATATCTTCTTGCTGCCCTTGAGTTACAAGACAAAACCCATTTTTATTTGTTTTTTGGAAGCCTACATACACCTGCTCTTTCCTCATTTCTGTTTCTTTTCTTTCTTAGCTGCAGCTGGTAAGTAGGGGTGCAGTCTTGCCGCAACAGTGGTAGCAGTAGTACTGCTGCTGCTGCTGATGGAACAGAGATGCCAGCTTTTGCATAAGGGGAATCTGGATGTGCCTGGGCTTGTTTGTTGGATTGGCAGGGCAGGGCTGCCAGAAGACTGTATAGGGTTAAGGATTTTTTTTGGAAAGGAATTCTTTAGTGAGGAAGGAGGAGCCAGGTCCAATAAGTTTGACCTAATCACCAATCTTAGATCTCGAAAGGGCTAGTGACTTGTGCCTCTCAGATCATCCTATCTAAACCAATACGCTCCCCTCTTTTCTCTTCTTCCTCCACCCTTTAAATGTTTCTTCATCATGTTTATTACCATCTAAAATGATCTTCCCCATTGCTTTGCTTGTTATATATCACCTTTCCCCTCATTGAGTAGGTAGGAAGTTGCAGGATATCAGGGACTTTTTCCTGCTCTATTTGTACTCTAGTCCCCAAGCCTAGATGTAGGCCACCATAGAGCAGGTACTCGATGGGAGAATGAATATTGTACACGAAGGGAGCTGTTTCTGGCTCTTTCCTGACCCTCATGCACTTAAGCGTGTGTCCTAGGCAGAGAGAAGTTTATGAGTAAAAACACAGACTAATTTCATAAAATGAGGTAAAACAGCAGGACCCATGGAGGCCCTGAACAGATCCTGGCCCTAATTCTGGAGCATTGTTGCGGCCCATGTCCTGTTTCTTCTTTTGCTCTTTGGAATGTCCACACCCCCCAGCTGAAGCCAGCATGAGAGCCCCCTGAAATGTGCCCCACTGTGGGCATGGTCATTCTTTTGAGGGGCATCTAGGATGGAGGTCTTTGGGGATCTCAGTCCTCTGGCTAGGAGGTACTTATGTCGTGTTTGGAATTTTATGGACCCTTTTATCAACCTAGACTTTGACTGTAAGCCAGAAAGAAGGACATAGTCTCTCTATTGTCCTCTCAGGGATCTAATGGGGCAAAAGTATTATGTAGTCAGACACACTATGACATAAAGAGGCAGTGGGGAGTAGGGAAGATATTAGACTTTGATAGTAGATGGATGATGATTTGAACACTAGTTCTTTCACTTGATAGCTTTTGAAAAGTGCTGAAGGTATTACCTTTCCTAAGCTTCAATCTATCTTCTGTCAAACGGGGATAATAACACTGGTAGTAAATTTGTGGTAATTTCTTACAGCCTGTGATTTTGACCATGGTCTTGCTACTCATGCTGCTATGGGGAATGGCTGCTAGTTAATGGCTCAAAGTAGCAACCGATAGAAAGCAGTGCCTTTGTCAGCTGGTGTACATGAGGACTAGAGTTGTTTTTTTCAATCACAATCAGATTATCTTTCCTACCCATCATCAAGACAAAGCTGGGGTGTCCATCTGGCTTCCCAAGGGCCCCTCAGTTACCCTTTTATGATCCCTTCTATCCTCTAAGTATGTCCTTAGTGCTTATTCAGTTTGGTTTCATGTCAGGCAGGGGTGGTGTTTTATTCATCTCTTTATCCTTAGCACATAGCATGAAACTTGACACAAAGAGGGCAATTAATGCCTGTCGAATTCAATTGAATTGATTGTTTTTGTCCCTGCACAGCACACCCTCACTGCTGGGTTGCCTTTTAGTGACATCATAGCTTGGACCACTTCTTTCCTTCCCAACCCTCTATACCCGATCTTGGGCACCTTCTCAACAAAGGGAAAAGTCTGGATGCCATGATTCTTTCCCACTCAATACTTTGCTTATACCATTAGACACTTTGCTCCCCTTCTGACATGTTTTATAAAGAATTATGCCTAAAGTTTGTAGATATTTAAAGAGTAACCACTAACCCTGTTCTTGAATATACTGCAAAGTTCCCTTTTAAAAGAAATTGTGCAACTTTATTGTCTGCAAAGAAGAACAGAGCCTAATCTTCAGGTTCTCAATTTGTGAATATTGCTGGGGTCTTTAGTTTGAGGTTTTATATTTAAACTCTTATTTCAACATTTTCATGTATTTATGACTGTAGAAGTTTTTCCTACTTTGAAATCAGTAGCCATCAAGTGTGTATGGACCAGATATTGATTCAGCTGTCTGTATTAAGATAGCTTAATACTAATCTGTGCTAGAGTTTATTCATGTGAAGATTGCATTAGTGCAGTGTTTTCAAACTAATGTTCTAAGGGAACAGTGCTGTTATATAAGCTGGACCATTCATTCATGGATAAGGTCAAATAATAGTGATATTTTTCTATTTTTAAGGAAAAGCAAATTAATGTATGGAATGTTTTCTCAGTTTCAAAATTTCTTACATCTGACTATATTGCTTCACTGGTAATGAGGGCTAGTTGGTGAGTAAAAATTGTGCGTAAGTAGCATAGAAAACACATATCTGAAAAAAGTGATTCCTTAACATTTAAATGCATTACTATTTCTTGAATGCAGACATATAAATATACATCCTATAGCCATAGTTTACTGCTAGTAAAATTATTTATAATTTCCATGGTAGAATTAAATATATCAATATTTCTGATATTTTGTTAAAACTCTATTATAGGTCTCCCCATGAATAAATTGGAGGATCCTTGCAATTGTAGTTAAGTGCTCAGTATGGATTTTTGTCCAGTGAATTTCCTAAGAAATCAGAGCACTTGCTATGTGGCAGGCACAGTGTTAGGTCTAGTATATATAGTGTGATGTGACTAAGAATCTCCTTAACAAACTGACTATATTGATTATGTTTTCTTCAAGGCAGATGATGAGAGTTAATCTATGTTTCATGCTGTTTATCTTAATGGGGGAAAGATCAAGCAGTTCAAGCCAATCAATTGTCATGATTGGGTTTACAAATACTTGAGATCAGGAGGCGGGATTGGGGAAGATAGCAGTCAATTTGCTCTCTTCTTGGCTCGGTAGCCTGGTTCTGTGGCCAGCACCTACCACTCTGCTCTGAGTCTAGAGACTCAGATTTATTGAAAAGGTTTATCATCAGTGATGTGACCTTAGGAAAATGCCTGGCCTTAGCTTCAGTTCCTTCATCTGTGTACTAAGGGATATATCTCAAAGGTCTCTTCTAGCTCTTAAACTCTATGAGATTATTTTACTGTCTAAAGGTTGATAACACAGTCATAGGGAGCTAGAGAGAGGTTTCTGTTGCTATTATGATAGTTTTAGGACTGGTAAAATCACTTACCAGTCTTCCCTGTGGCTTTCTATCTGACAGAGCTGTTTAAGAACAGTATCTAGATGCATATCAAAGCCCTTCTGTATAAGTAGCTAGCCAATGAATACTGACCTCCGAAGCATGGTTCTGGTCGAAGTGGTTGGAGAATTCTGCCAAGGCTTGAAGGATGAGGCTTCTGCTTCCTCCTTGAGTCTAAGATGGCTGTCACCTCCCTGGATCAGGCCCTGACCTAACCTAGTTGCTGGTGAAGAGGAGGCCAAATAGAAAGAGAGAAAATCTGCTCAGGCCCATCTCCTCAGACAGGCCTAGACCTGTAACAGGGAGAGAGTTTAGGTCAGGTTCTCAGAAGCAGGCCCTAAGGCTAGGACATAGGTGTTAGTGATTTCTTCAGAAAGTGCCCTCAGAGGACACCTGCAAGGGAGTGGGTGCAGCAAACAGGGAAGGTGAAGCCAAGCAAGGGAACCATTTCAGGAGAACTCCCAGACTCCTGACATTGCAAGGCTCTCGGTATAACTGACACCTCGGATTTGGCTTCACTGAGGTGTGGGAGCTGGGTGGTCACATTCCTGCACACCCAGTCACTGGTTAGGAGCCACCCCAGGATGGGGTCAGGGTGGGGCAAGACCTCCTGCACCCATGGCTCTAAGAACATCTGGGTGAAGTGGTTCCTGGTTAATCTTCCAAAGAAGGTCACTGACTCAGCCATTAGGAACCAAGTAGCAGAAGCTGGGTGGTGCACAGAATTGGTACAAGAGCTCTGCATGGAGTGCTGATGACACCTCCTCAGACAGCAAGAGAGAACAGGCTGCCTTAGGTGGGATCACCACACGGGTCTAGGAAGTGCTGTATGAACCTCATGGAGAGCTCACTTTCGCTGCCTGCTAGTGAACCATCCTTAGGGATTGCTACACTCTTTGACTCCTGTGATTAGCTGTTGCTTCTATTTTGGGGGAGGCAGCTCTGTGGATGGGAGTGAAGGAAGGGAGGTAGGCAGAGGGGATAGAGGGGAAGGAGGGCGGAAATGTTCCTTCTCCAATAGCCATTTCTACCTTTCTCACAGGCCAGTTGTTAGAGCCTAAAAAAATCATGACCATAAGTGGGCTCTGGAAAGTATAAAATTCTAACTAAGGGAAGCTGTTGTGAATAAGTGATTTGCCTAAGTTACATAATTTTGGCAGAGGTTTTGTGACTGGAAGTTTAAGGATGTTTTCCTTGGATTACACGGTCTCCTTGTAGTTAGCCTGTTCATTATAAACTAGGATAAGAAAAATAAACTTTGCACTGGTTATTTTATGACTTAATTCTATAGCTCCCCCACTTGAAGACTAAGTAGCTTCTCAAAAGCTTTAGGTTTCACTGCTAATGGTGTAATAGTTTTGTCAGAAAATGAGTATATATATTTAAATACATATATAATTAACCCTGGCACCATGGGGTTTGGGCCCATTGAATATAAGAACTAACACTATCTCTAGTTTATGATTGGTGGCAAGGGTGGTGTCATTAGTGACAGTGGAATATATGATATAGGGACCTAATTTCCTGAGCAAAACATTAAATCACATGGCTTAATGATATAAGGGCGATTGTGCATAATATTTGAAATTGGAACTAACCTAGGATATACATCATATATAATCCCCTGGAGTTGATGTTTACTAAACTTTCTCTCTCTCTTTTCAACTAAAACCTATAGCAGAAAATAGATTTAGGTGAGGTGGGCCGGATGGAGCTCTGACAGTGCCTCCTCAGAGAGCAGAGAGGTGAGGATGTTTTAGCTGGGCTTGCCATGCAGGTCTAGGAAGTGGAAGGGTGAACCTAGACCAGACTCTAGGGCTGCATTGCCTGCATCCAGATCCCCACTGCTGCTTGTTAGCTGAAACATCATGGGTATGTTACTTAAATTCTCTGTGCCTTAGTTCACTCAGCTATCTAACTGGGGTAAAAATTAGTCACATCTCATCAGATGATCTGAAGATTAAATGAATTAAGGTATGTAAATGCCTCTAGCATAACCCCTGGTACATATTAAGCATTATGTGGGTATTTGTAAAAATAACTGTACATTTGACCCAGTACACATATGCTTCCACATATGTAATAGCTGAAACAGAAATTGGTTGTGTAGCATACACTTTGATATTTTCTATTTTATACTAATATGTTTTATTTCATTAAAAACATAAATTCAGCATCTTCTAGTCTTGAATTACACTTTCAAAAACAGTGTCATAGGTACCACTGTCAGCATTCCTCTAAGCAGCAGTGCCACAAAATAGGGGACTTTGTTAAAGTGTTTATGATAAAATTTACTTTGTTTTCCTTGGTAAATTAATGAGATTTTAAGACTTCTAGACCAAAGGAGGAGATAGACTTTGCCTGGAACACTGAGTATGTCAAAGCTGGGAAACAATGAGACTCAGATTTTGGAACTTCAGGTTAGGTAATTCTGAGGGACTCGAGAAGAGAGGAAGACAGAGAGACGTTCCAAGATTCCCACTGTGTCCCATGAACTCCTGCTCTCAGAAAGTACAATTAATAATATTACTCTCTAGCTCCTCTGTCTCCTATCCTTTCCTGAGGAAATATGTTGTTGGCTGGACCTCAGTGAGTTGAAATGGCTGATAAATGAAGACCTTGTTCCTGTCCTCTCAAACCCCCCAGGTAAATCAGCTAAGTGAAGAAAAAAAAAAAGCCTTCGTGTTTGTTAGGATTGGGTGATTTGTTTCCAAATGGGAAAGAGGTTATGCTTTCATTTATGAAATGTCTTTCTTCTCTCTTGATGATTATAAGTGCATCTGGAGGTGAGGTGAGGCCTATAAACATAATTTATAAACAGTGTGAACCCACAGTAAAATTATACACATCTTTAGAAATGCCTCTCTTCATATAATTGCCCTGATGCAATGCTATAAACTTCTGACTTGAGACATTAAATGAGTGAAAATAAAACCACGTCACACTGATTCAAATGTGTTAGACTGATTAAAAATGAATTTCTAATGAGAAGGTATGTCAGTAAAATCATAATTAAAATAGTGCTTCAGATGATCCAGACTTGCTTTTATTTTATGTTTTCGTGGCATGGTATTTCCCAGAAGGTTATGACTGCATATAGCAGAGATGGAAAATGGAGACATGAAAATGAGGTCATGTCCAAGTGGGTGAGAGTCCATCACCATCAGCAGCCAAACCAAATCTGCTTCCTATGCAAATGATGGCCCAAGAGCTGGCAGGAGAGCCATTAAGGTCTTTGTTAAGTCCTGACTCACCACCATCTGCTCTCAAGTAGCTCTGTACTAAGTGGGCAATCGTGTAACATCTGGGGTAGAGATTTTCTTCAGTGCATTCTGATTTCAGATGGCCAAACAGGTCCTCTTCGATTAAAAAATTGTTATAAGCTTGCTCATCTCTTGAATACTGACCCCCCTCCTCCCGGTTCTTTTTATACCCAATTAATTTTTTTTTTTTTTTGCTTACTAGCTTCTATTTGTTTTTCAATGGAAAAGGAGAGTGGTTGAGATGAGAATGAACAGTATTGAAATGGGAATTAATATACAATTTATGTTTTTTCATGTTTCTATTATGAATCTAGAGATTCTTTTGGGATCCCTTGTGCATTCATTCATTTGTTGTTATTTATTCAGCAAATATTTATTGAGCATTTACTTACATGCCAGAGCTTGTGATAGGGCTATAGAATCACTGGTGAAAATGATTTCACTTATATGTGGACTCTTATAAATGAACAAAATTGAAACTGACTTATAGACACAGAGAACAGACTGGTGGTTGTTAGAGGGGAGAGGGATTAGAGGACTAAGTGAAAAAGGTGAGGGGGTTAAGAGGTATAAATTGGTAGTTACAAAATGGTCCTGGGGATATGAAGTACAGCATAGTGAACATAGTCAATAATATTGTAATAATTGTGTGTAGTGCCAGATGGGTATAGAAATACTGGGGAGAACACTTTATAAAGTATATGATTGTCTAATCAGTATGCTGTACACCTGTCACTAATACAAAATAATATTGAATGTAAACTACAATGGAAAAATAAAATAAAAAAAAAAAAGAATCACTGTTGAACAGAACCAAAAAGACCCTGGACCTCATGAGGATATTCTAAGTGGGGATAGTGGAAAATAATAAGCAAACACAATTATGTTTGGTTTTGCTAAAACTATGAAGAAAGCAAACAAATCCTCCAAGAGAATTTTGGTGTGGTTGAGGTCAAGGGTAGGGTAATAGCTGACTTATTTTCGATGGGCTGGTTAGGAAGGCTAGGGGTCAGGTTGCTAAAAGTCAATTAACTGAAAGCCAGTTTGCTGAAAGCTAATTCATTGCATGGCCACATTCACTGAAGGACTAATTTACTAAGCTTATTTATGCTGTCTATACTATTTAGTGTTGGTTTTCATTTTGCATTTCTAATAGCATTATAAGGTCTTTTCACCATTTTTTTCCCTAGTCAGGCTCAAGAGTCTGTCTGAAGGCAGAAAGCAGGGGAAATGGGGGGGGGGGGAGAGTGGCTGAGGACCACAATAGAAATATATTTATAAGGATTTATTCTTGAATAGAAAGAATTATTATAAAAATATTTTTTTGTAAAGTTATTATTCATAAAGATAATATATTCATATGAACTCTTCATGTTTAAGAATATGTGCAAGATGGCACTATTTATAAAGAACATATTCAGAAGAATATTTTCATTGAATGTATTTATAAAACAATATATTCATAAAGAGAATATATTCATAAGAGGAATATATTCAATTTTTCTTTGCCCAAATCCCTGCTGTTGCTGCTGGAGACTGAGGGACAGAATTGGAGGCGTAGAGGGGGATATGGAGGCACAGATGGAGAAGACCCGGAGGTTTAAGTTTCCACCACAAATGTTATGGAGCTGGGGAAGAAAAAGTCTAAACCAATGACTTTAAACTGTTTTTATCTCATGTATCTCATGGCACACATACACTAATTACTAAAATTCTGCAGTACACCATATATTTTTTGTCAATTTGACAAAAAAAACAGGTATAATTTTGGTTCATTCACACCAGACAGCTATTGTGTTGGCTACTGCCATTTTTAAATTGGACAGTCTAAGGGAAAAGAGGTGAGGGCCCATGACTAAATAGTCAGGTATTGCATGTTTTGAAAATTTTTGCAGCACACCAGTGTGCCATTGCATGCTGGTTGAAAATTACCAGTCTAAATATTTCTTAAAATGGTATTATGAAAGTGAAATGGAAATCAGTCAGGTTCCAGCCAAGATGGAGGCATAGGTAGAAATGCTTCCCTTCCTCCCACAATCAAAAGAAGGATAACAACCAATTTAAAAACAAAAAACAGCCAGAAATGCCAGAAAATTAAAATGCATGGAACTCCAACAACCAAGGAGTTGAAGAATTATTCATCCAGACCAATAGGAGGGGCAGAGATAGGCAGCCAGGTGGAAAGAACGCATGGCAAACTGTCAGACCACATGGGAGAGGCAGGGTGATCAGGGCAGTCCCACAATCACACACAGATAAGCCAGGTGGAACACTGAGGGAGCACAACAGACTAAAATCCAGGGTTTCAGCATGGGAAACTAAAGACTCAAAACCTTTGGCTATAAAATTTGGTGGGGGTTGTGAAGGTGAGAGAAACTCCCAGTTTCATAGAAGAGTCTGTTGGAGAGGCCCATGGGGTCCTAGGATGTACCTGCCCACCTGGGAATCAGCACCTGAAAGGGCACAGTCTGGCTTGTGGGAAGTGAGGGAAGTGATGGAAAATGGGGTGAGAGCCCAGCAAGCAGCATTGTTCCCTCTCTGACCCCTCCCCCACGGGCAGTGCCACAATGTGTGAAGAGGGTTGCCCTGCCCTGGCAAATACCTAAGGCTCCACCCCTTACACTGTAACAGGTTTGTCAAGACAAAGAAATATGGCCCAAATGAATGAACAGATCAAAACTCCAGAAAAAGAACTAAGTGATGAAGATATAGACAACCTATCAGAATCTGAGTTCAAAACACTGGTAATCAGGATGCTCACAGAAATGATTGAGTTTGGTCGCAAAATAAAGGAAGAAATGAAGACTATACAAAGTGAAATAAAGGAAAATGTACAGAGAACCAACAATGAAGGCAAGAAAACCAGGACTAAAATCAATGATTTGGAGCAGAAGGAAGAAATAAACATCCAAGTGGAACAGAATGAAGAAACAAGAATTCAAAAAAATGAGGAGAGGCTTAGGCACCTCTGGGACAACTTTAAATACACCAACATTTGAATCATATGGGTGCCAGAAGGGGAAGAGGAAGAGCAAGAAATTGAAAACTTATTTGAATGAATAACGAAGGAAAATTTTCCCAATCTGGTGAAGGAAATAGACTGCCAGGAAGTCCAGGAAGCTCAGAGAGTTCCAAAGAACTTGGACCAAGGAGGAACACACCAAGGCACATCATAATTACATTAGCCAAGATGAAAATGAAGGAGAGAATTCTAGAAGCAGCAAGGGATAAGGGGACAGTCACCTACAAAGGGGTTCTCATCAGACTGTCAGCTGATTTCTCAAAAGAGACCTTGCAGGCAAGAAGGGGCTGGAAAGAAGTATTCCAAGTCATGAAAGTCAGTGCTTCTCAGATAAGGTCAAGTTCAAGGAATTCATCATCACCAAGCCCTTATTATATGAAATATTAAAGGGACTTACCTAAGAAAGAGAAGAAGATCAAATACTATGAACAGTAAAATTATAACAAACTCAAAACTATCAGCAACTGAACCTAAAAAACAAAAACTAAGTGAACAACTAGACCAGGAACGGAATCATACAAATGGAGATCACATTGGTGGGAATGGAGACAGGAAGGATGGGGGGAAAAGGTACAGGGAATAAGAAGCATAAATGGTAGACACAAAATAGACAGAAGGAGGTTAGGAGTAGTATGAGAAATGGAGAAGACAAATAACTTTGATGTATAACCCATGGACATGAATTAAGGAGGTGGGAATGCTGGAGGGTGGGGGGGGGGTGCGGTGCAGGGCAGAGATGGAAAAAGGGGAGAAAAGAAATGGGACAACTATAATAGCATAATTAATGAAATATACTTTAAAAATAAATAAATAAATAAATAAAGCCAGTTAGAAAAGAAAAGAAAATCAATCAACTAAACTAAAATGTTAAATGACATAATTACATTAGACAAATTGATCATTTGGGGAATGGGTCCTTCAAGAAATTGGTTATTTGAGGAATTAGTAGATTGACTATATAATTTATCATCTAAACTGGGATGCTTTTAAGAGTGAAAGGAGTACTATTAATAATTATTCTGGGACAATAGTTATCAACTAGCATGTCCTAGGCATACTGAGATGTAGGGTTATTCTGACTCCTGGTTCAAACTGGTGTCTGGTACCTGAGTCTGAGTAAGGCTGAGCATGTACAAACCTGAGGAACAGTCTGAATCTGCTTGGTTTTGCAATATGGCTATATGGCTGGATTTGAGGTTGAATAGGTGAATTGTTTCTTAACATGAATCCATCTTCTGTTTGAAATATGCAAAGTTGTAGGGTATTAGAATAAGTTTTGAGGTAAGTTGTGATTTCTTGGATGGCATCCATGGCAGTTATTACCTTTCAGTGGATGACTTCCAATTCTAGATCTCTAGGCCAAGCTCCAAATTCAGATTTCCAAATGTAAGCTAGACATCTCCTGCAGGCACATCAAATCTAACATGTCTCAAATTGAACTCCTAGAGAGTATAGAGGTAAAAGAGGGACCTTTGGGATGGTTTTCTCACTGTCACTTGGGTATGCCACACTTGATTATATTTTTAACAACCTGAAAAGGTCTTCCTTTTCTTTCTTACTCAAAACCTACCTGCTCTTTAGAGCCCAGCTCAAATCTCATCTTTCTGTGGTGTCATCTTTACAAAATAGCCATATTTCTATCTCCCTTATCAAAATTATAAATTGTTTAAGATAGCAGCCCAGGGTGGTCATAAGGAAGCCCTGTGACTAGTACCATTTAGTTTGGAATTGCACTGTTTTCTAAGCATTTCTGATGTATCAGATATTTTTTACTACAACACTTAGCACATTGCTAGGTAGATAACAAGAGCTCACTTATTCGCAAATTCATTCAACAATTATCAGTGTCACATTAGGCACCAGGTATTGTACTACTTTCTGGAGACAGAATAAGCAAGAAAACGGAGGCTCTGATGTGTAGGAGCTTATGTTTTAGTGGAGAAGCTGGACAACGAACAAATAAAGAACTCATTTTAAAGATAGAGAAAATTAGACCTTGAGAAGTGAAAGAATGTGCCCAAGGACACAAGGATTATACTGTTGGAGCCAGGATTGAACCTGATCTGCTTTCTAGTACAGCATTGTTTCCCAGTGCATCAAACCAAGTGCTCCCTGTAACATTCTTGGGGATGTGCTCAATGAGCTGGGCACTATAGGATTATTTGCCAGCCCTAATTTTTTAACATTTATTTTATTGTATATGTATATTTACATATATGTATATTTTCATATATGTATATCTGATGAGGGAGGGAGGGCAGTTTCCCAAAGGAACTAATCCTACCAGCCAGTTGACATTTGCCCAAAATCACACAATAAACCGATCATTTAAATTAGAACCCAGGGCTCCCTTTTCCTTTTTACAGCCCAGCACAATGTCCAAGTATGCTTCAACACCACCTGTGTATAGTTGTAAATGAGAATCAGAAAGTGAAAGGATTCTGGGATCAGAGAATGCCTGCCCTTCATGGCTGCTTTTCTGGGCAGTCAAGAGGGAGCCCAAGAACCCCACCAGCTTCTAGTAAAAAGATACTCCCTTGGTTTTCATAACTTCCATCTGTGGGAGCTGCAAGAGAGTCCAGCAGCTGTGAGTGCTCCAGGTAACACCACATGGGCGGGAGTGAAGGGGGTGGGGAGGCTCTAGAATTCTATGTGCTCCTGACAACCTCTGTCCCTGTCTCCCCAACACTCAGAGTTTCACCACTTTTTATCATGAGACCCTCAGTACTAATCTGATCGTGCATTTCATTGTAGTTTCCATTAGTCACCACAAGAAGCCCTGAACTGGACGAATATTGTATGATTCTTCTTATATAAGGTACCTAGAGGAGTCACATTCATAGAGACAAAGTGGAATGGTGGCCACCAGGCACTGGGAGGGTGAGGCATGGGGAGTTGTTTAATGGATAGAGAGTTTTAGTTTCGTAAGATGAAAAGAGTTTGGAAGATTGGTTGCACAACAATGTGAATGTACTTAACGCTATTAAACTTATACACTCAAAAATGGTTTAAAATGGTCTATTTTATGTTGTGTATTTGCCACAATTAAAAAAAAGCCCAGGACCCAAGGCCATCTTTTAACCCCTAGTCATTTATCCCGTTTGTGTGTATGACCATGAAGCACTGCCTTACTCCAAGAATCTCAGTCCTCCCCGCTCTTGCAGTCTCCGTCTCCATGGCATTTATGATGATCTGACTTCCTGCATATATTATGTATGTATTTCTTTGCTTGTCATCTCTCTCTCCTCAAGTAGAATATTATCTCCATCAGAGCAGAGATTTTTGTTAGTTTTGTTTACTGCTGTAATCCCAGTGCCTGGAAGAGTGCCTGACACCAAGTAGGTGCTCAATACATATTTGCTGACTGAGTGCTAATGGGTAAATTTTATGTGGATCTGCACAGGGAGCGTACGACTTATTCGTCCAGCAGCGAAAGGAAGGTAGGGAAAAACAGTAGCCGCCACAGGTCGACCTCTCTATCTCACATAAGACATCATCACACAAAATATTTGTTATGTGTTTCATTAAAAAAACCCTAGAATTAACTATTTCAAAGCATTTGTTTTCAAACATAGCTGGTGAAGGGTGGGGAAGTATTTTTCTGTTTTATGAACCTGCCTGTTTATTGCTGCCTAGGGTGTTACCTTTTGGGGCTTCAGGGTGCCCCTTCTCCACTTATTTTTTATTCAGTGATACTATTTCATGGCTGGTTTCCATCTTCATTTTTCATTAAAAATATATAGTAGACTCTTTTTCTTCATTCACCTCCTTGAACCCATCATTTACTTGTCTCGTGTACATTCTAATGCTTTGAAAATTGCTGCAATCATAGGGAGCTGGAAGAATTCTACCTTATTAGCGGCACAGCCAGGAGCTAATCCTATGTCTTCATTTGCTCAACACAATTCACAGGACACAATTCACAGTCCGCGAGGAGCAATTGCTTCATCACTTGCCTCCCTCCTTTTTCTGGGCAAAGTTTTTCATTATGAATGCATTTGGATTTTCTGCTGCTTTTAGGATCTTTTCATTTGAACTTTCTTGCTGCATCTCCACACACATGCTTGAACTGTTTTGTCTGACTTGACTATTACCTGGTCAATTTCATCAAAAACATTATATCCTTTTTTTAAAAAAATAACATTGAACTATTTGATTGATTTGATTACTGATTCGGTCCAAATGGTTCTAGCCATCAAAGGGGAGTTGCCTTCTGTCTCAAAGAAATTTACCTTGTCTCCAACCTTTTCTTCATTTTCTTTTTTTTCAGTGCTTTCCCTTTTCTTTTGTTTCAAACTGATTTTAGAGCTCTTTTTGAGGTGTGGACTTTTCACAAATGCTATATGCCCTGATTGCTTCCTAAAGCTCCTATTGCTTAAAGACACAACAAAGGTTTTCTTGTTTCCAGGCCTCTGCATAGTAGAATTCAATGTGGTAAGACAAAAGTGTGCATGTATTTACATGTGTTATATACATATAAATTCATAAAATTTATATTTTTTCTATCCTTGAACTCTAGGTGTTTTGATATAACCAAATTAGGGTTAATGGTTCAGTTGGTTTTATGTAAATTACTGCTGGTAAACTTTTTTAAAACTGTCTGAGTTGTAATAAGAGATGTTCCATAATCTCCTCCTCAACTACCATCCTACTCTGGCCCTTACATTTGTTATCAGTAATTACAAGTCACAGTGTGATATCACTTCAGGGTTCTGAATGTGGAAATATGGGAAATCCTCCAAATAAACTCAAATCGATCATGGTGGAAATAACCATTTCCTGCTTCTGCTTCTTACATCTCCTCTCCCACCCTCCCTTCCCACACAGAGATGCATATAGAAAACACATGGCACGCATATGCTTTATTGACATTTCTAAGTATTTCTTTCATTTGAAATATGTGTTATACATCATATCATAGTAATACCTCAGGAGCCTGGCATGGTTTGACATAAAGTATATGGATGATTATTGTTTTAGGTTTAAGTAACAACTCTTCCCCCCAACTTTTTGTTTTAAATGGAAATTTTCTATAACAAAGTCTACACTCTATGTCCTAGTAATTAGAGTATATAAAATATAACTAAACTATTAAAAAATGATATAGGTCACCCATTAAAGAATGTTGGTGGGTTGTATAGGCAAGTAATTTAGAGCTGGGTTTTGATTCAGTCAGCGTTCTTGGTTGCAAGCAACCCAAATGGATTTTGGCTTATAGATGGTGCTTAAACAGTTGTAAAGAGGGCCAGGGGCTAAGCTTCCAGAAATAATGTCCCAAAACAGTCTAAAGACCTGGTTCTGGGAGGAAAGTACTGCCACTTCAATGACTGAGTATTGGGTAGCACAGTTTTAAAAGTAGCTTCTGGGCCAGGAGCTTCGGGTTAGTTTCTGCTATTGCCACTAGCATGAGAGAGGGAAAGATGGAGAACATTCAGCGCATCAGTCAGGAGTGATGTTCCAATAGCATGGACTTTGCTTCATGGATAGGCCCTTGTTAGCTAAAGAGGTTGTCTTTTCCCTGTACCCTACTCATAAAGTATGGAATTCCCCAAAAACAAATGGTTCATATCTGAAAGCCAAGGAGAAGATTAGATACCCACTTTAGGCTAAATATATGACATTTCAGGACAAATCTTAGCACTGACATCCTTGCATGTGTCCTGACATGAGCCCAATTCCTTGTTTCCTTCTTAAGAGAGGGGAGTGCAGCCTGTGCAACTGCAGTGTAAGCCTTTCTGCAGAGTCAAAATTGAGATCTCCCAGGGGTTTTCTTGTCCTCAATATAAATTTTTCACATTCTTATCATGGAGGCTTGGCTTCTTTGGCACTGTTAAAAACATTATCTTATTTTAGCACCTGGAGCTACTTGTTTTAGCTTCATGGGAAGTTTTTCTGTCATTTTGTAGAATTTCAGGGTTTTACCCCTAGACTATTAAAGACAGGTGGTGTTTGTGACTGCAGATGTCATTGGTCACCCTGTCTTCTGGATTTCCTTAGTGTCAGATAATTGTGAAATTTAGAATTCTGGATGTAGGTTATTTCAGGTTTACCATTGTGTAGTTATGAAGAAGTTAGGATAGATGTCACTAAGTAAAATCTAGATGATTGAGTTTTTCACTTTACTTTTCTGTGAATGGAAGTGGTCCTGCCTGATTGAACTCCTGGGCACCAGGATAATGGTTGAGATGATTTCTAAAAAGGAGTAGCAGAGATGTAGAGAAATCCAAAGTTTCCTGGCTCCTGGGCACTGTGGCGTGCTTCTTACCTCCAAAATGGTCATCCAAAAATTGAACTGTGTGAGCTCCTGACTTCCAGCCTTTTCAGTATTTATTGCACCCACCCATCAGCTCTTTTTACATTTTTTTAAAAGAGATTTTATTTATTTATTTTAGAGAGGGGAAGGCAGGGAGAAATAGAGGAAGAGAAACATCACTGTGTGGTTGCCTCTCACACGCTCCCTACTGGGGACCTGGCCCACAACCCAGGCATGTGCACTGACTGGGAATCAAACCAGCAACCCTTTGGTTTGCAAGCTGTCACTCAATCCACTGAGCCACACCAGCCAGGGCTCCTTTTATACTTTTTAAAAGCATTGTTAGTAGATTTTGATGGGAAGAAAGAGAAGGTTCAAAAGCATTATCTAAAATTAAAATGCTATATTTGAAAGAAATAGATTTGGTTCAGATCCAGGCTCCACCATTGACTGTGTGAACTTGGGCAAATTATTCAACCTCTCCTAATTCCAGTGTCTTTCTCTGCAAAGCAGAGATTATAATGCTTGTTTTGGATAGCCTTTGAAGAGTAAATGAGATAAATACGTAAGTTGCCAGTTATAAAGTACTCAGTAAATGGTGGATCCCTCCCTCTACAGAGTTTATTTATGCCCACTGACCCTATTCCCCCTGCGTGACTTTAATATCTTTTTACAGCATTGCTGCTGGTGGGGGGCTGTCAACCTAGAGTTTGACAGACTCTCACTCCACTGTAAGTCAAATGTCGCTCCTGAAACCATAATGAACTCTCCAAACTTCTTTTTTGCATAACTTGATGGGGTTAGGGAATTATAACTATTTTGGAAACATTCCAACATAGAAACTATATAGTTGAAGGAATGAAAATCTGGCAAAATACCTCCTCTAAGGTGTTGCTACTTCTGTTTGTAGAAGACTGTCACACAAACTTTGCTTTATATTATATATCCTAAATTATATTTCTTTCCTTATTTTTACATAATGCAATAATTTAAAAGAAAGCACCAACTTGGCTTTTATTTCCCCACCAAAGATGATAGCTTCTTCATTAGGATGCCTCTTTTAGAAAAGAATAGTTGTGCTTTCTCTGACAACCTTCCAGAAAATTCACTGCTGGGCACAGGAAGAGGTTGATAAATAAAAAGTAATTTGTTCATAAAATTTATAAGCTACTGGAAATAAGGGCCCAGGAAGAAAGTGCCAAGTCAGCTTTAAGTAAGAAATAATAATCAAAACAGCAAATGTACAAGTGTATTATGGTAAGAAAAAAATCAAATGGCAAGGCTCGATGTGAACAATATAGAAAAAACAATAAAGTGAAGAAATGTCAAATGAAGGATTATTTTTCCCCGTGAAGAATCTATTCAAATCATAAATTCAGTGAAGGGTTTCTACTTCTAAGACTTTACAGGCTTTACTGAATAATGCCAGTAGCAGCAACAGCAGCAGCCTTGGCAACATCGACAACAAAGCCTTTTGTTTTCCTACCAGTTCCTAACAGTTTTATGTCTAACAGACAGGCTTTTCATTGTAGATTTAACCCTAAAGGAAGGGCTCCTGCACTTGGGGTTGGAGGTATATCATCAAGTGCACATAAGTTTACATCTTTAATTGGCCTTTGCCATAAAGATCCTTTGTTGAACATTTTAGTCTTGATCTCCTAAAGCAAATGTTTCATTGAACAAGCATGATTTTATAACAATAAAATAACCTTTATTATATTTTTTCTTCTACTACTCCTTTACATTTATTTTGCGGAGGTAGTTCTTCCCTGCCTCCGTTAGTTCAGTTTCTATTTTGCTCTGACTCTGGATGAAAGATAAAATTTAAGGCCCCTTTCAGTTAATAGTGGTCATCCATTAGTATAACCAGATCAGTATAATGACAGAATCAGTATATTTCATTGAAAGTTAGTATTTTTCCTCCCAGCTCAGGCTGGGCTGTCGGCTTAGGGCAAAAGGGGATCTGGTCAGCTTCCCGCCCCCCTCCATGTGCATCATACCCCTCCTTTCTCATTTTGAGATGAAGGCCACTATTTTGGATCACCTTGGGGTAGAAGGGATACAGGAGGAAGGAGCCATGTCTGGCTTGGTCCATGTTGCATCAGATGGCAGCTGACTCTGTGGGGCAATTTTGTGAGTTCTCTGAGTACCTGCACCATTGGAAAGTTCTCACCTGCAATCCATCACTAAACCTGTTCTGCCTTCAAAAAAACACCCCAAATCTAACCATTTTGTATTTCTTCCACTGCTCCTCATCCAATAAGCCAACATGAACACTCTCCTAGATTATTGCAGTGGCCTCTTCCTAAGCGGTTCCCTGCTTCTGCCCCTGTTCCCTAGTTTTTTTACATACAGCATTTAGAGGAATCCTCCTAACATCTAGTTTGCATCATGTTGCTCCTGTTTCACTCAGTCCTTTGATGGACTATAGGCTATATGGCTTACCTTTCCCCACCCATACTCTTCTGACCTCATCTTCCAACAGTGTTCTCAATTTTTCAGAACACTGAAGACATGATTCTAACTCAGAGCCTTTGCATTTTCTCTTCCCTCTACCCAGGATACTTTACCTCAGATATCCACATGGCTTACTCCCTCATCTCCTTAAAATCTTTGTGCAAAAATCTTTCTTAATAAACTTTTCCATGACTATTCTATTAAAGATGGAAAACCTGCCTTTTCCTAAGTATTCCCCTTATTTTCCTTTCTTGCTTTATTTTTCTCCATAACATTATTTTGACCCACTCTATATTTTACTCACATACTTTCTTTATCTTCTCTTTTAATATAAACTTTAATAAAGGCAGAATTGTTTACAATTGTATCCCTAATACATAGAACAGTGCTTGGCATGTAATAGGTGCTCATAATGTTTTTGAGTGAACGAGTGATTAATTACAGTTATCATGCTTTATTATAATTCATCTGTTCACATAATTGTATCTCTCTTTAAGTAGTTGAGAATAAGGTCCAGGTCTTGATTATTTTGTGTTTGCTACATATCTTGCTCAGTGCCTGGCACACAAATTCTTGACAGACATTTATTGAATAAAAATAAAGAATAAATGAGTCAAGAAAGATTGTTGGGGAGGTGGAAAAAAGAAATAGAGGAGTAAACTACCATAGAAGATAGGGGAGGAGAAAGTTTCAAGGCAAAGTAAAGTGGTTAAATATTAAAGGGAGAGGAGGGAATGGGGTTTGGGATGGAGAAGGCACTAGGGACATTTGAGGAGTGGTGGTGGAGTCCAGGGTGGGAGACAAGTTGCAGTGGCCTGCGGGTGTGATGACGGTGACTAAGCAGAGACTGAGATGTGAGGGACTCTGCAGAAGGAGCTTGTGAGGGATTGAAATGGACTTCAGCCTAAGGGGAAGTTGGTTGGGGTAATAAATATGTGTCTATTAGCACATGGGAGAATCAAAGGTGTTTGTAGGTGAACATCTAGTGGAGAGAGAGATTAAAGACTCAATAGAGAGGTGATGTTGGAGCACATTTGAGAGGAGACAGGAGGAGATGGGATCAAGAGGACAGGAGAAGAACCAGTCTTGGGAATAAGTACGGTTACGTCTTCTCTGAGGTAAGGGACATTCACTGGTCCTGGTTTGGATACACAGGTGTGGAGTGAGTGAGGGAGGGAGAAAAATACCTAGCTCTCTACTTACTTATCTATTTATCAGTGTCTTTCTGCCTGCCTACTCATCCATCCATCCATCTGTTCATCTGTCCATCTTTCCATGTATCTATTCATCTATTGGCTATTCCATCTTTCTTAAGAGCCCAGCCTCATTTTCTTGGTCCTGTGGTATTCCGAGGTGAGGTCAATGGTTAGAAAACTTTTCTCAAGGTATGTGCAGCTGTCCATGGTAAGCAAGGTGTTCTGAATTGCCCTTCACAGTAATTCCTCTAGTTTGAAGATCACTCTGAGGTCAGATATACAGTGTGAGATCAAAACAACCCAGCTTACTAATATTTAGAGCTTTGTACTTTTCAAAGTACTTTAAAATCCAAAAATCTTCCAGTTATTTGCTCATTTCCACACAGTTCTCTGAAAACTTGGCAAGATGATTGTGGGTAAATAATTTTTACCTTTTCCTATAATATCTAGCAAAAGTATTGAGAAATGTTTTTTTCTTCCAATAATTACCTCTTCTCTTTATGAACAATGGAAGGGTGCAAAATAAAGAGTAAAAATGAAAGAAATGAAAAAAATAAATCCACCCTGCTCTGGCACTCTGTCCAGTTAATGAACCCTACAGAGGAACCACATTAACACTGCCTCTATTTTTAATGATGGAATAACTCAATATGTGCACTCATTTGGGACATTTATAGATTATTAATTACCCATACGCAGTATTAAGACTACGAATGCAATTTCCCAGAGTCTGACTCTCCTCTCTAGCCCAGCATCTTAGACCTGTTTCCTGAATCACCCTCTGGGGTGTGAAGCCCCAGATACACTTTATGCCCCTCTGACTCTTATTGACCAAATCCCCCTTAGCCTCTTGCTTATATTGACCTGGCTGGCACCCTGTGCTAAGTGCCTGCTTTTAAGTATTGATTCTCAGGGCAAGGATATGATGATGATTATGACACCCCCAATTATGCTCGCATTCACAGAGAGGACCCAGGAAGCAGATTACAGGGATCAATTTACTTGGGAGACTTATGGGACATTCTTGTTGCCCTTGTCTTGGAATCTGTGCTTAAAGACAGTTTAAAAATAGTGAGAGCTGTTAACTGGAGAAAGAGACTTGCTGAGCAGATGGGCCATCGCAGGTCAAGAGCCTATACTGATGGTAAACCAGAGTCGAGGTTTGGAAATAGGGGATTCCTTGGGGAAATGTATTTCTTGTTCCCAGATGTGGAGTAGTTATTTCAGCAGCAATAATGGTGACCTTAAGGAGGGGCCAATTCCTGACGTGACTCAAGGGTCAGGCGTGTGGAGCTTTACAAAGCAAGATTTCCAGTACTGTTATAGTCCCATTGGCTTTGCCTGGGGTGCCTCTTGAGGAACCCACAGAGATAGGGCATGGGCTTTGCCTTTATTAGGGGAGGAGGGAACACAGGGTCCCTCTTTTTTCTCCCACAATGCACTATTATTATTTTTCTGATTATAAACATGTCTTGGTTGTAGAATACTACAAATTTTAGACAAAGTAGAAAGTAAAATTTCCCTTACTTCTACCCGATGGACATAACCATTGTTTTAACTTATTGTGTACTTTTCAAGAAGTTTTTCTGTGTATCTATAAACACCAGTATCAGTGCCCCATACATACTTTAGATAAACAAAATCATATTAGACTTGCTCTTCTGTAAATATTTCAGACACATCTTTCTAGGCTAATAAATATAGATTTACTTGGTCTTTTCAGCACTTAAGATTATTGGTTATATGGTTATAGAATAATTTAATTGCTCATTTAGATTTAATTACAAATTTTTATGAACAATGCTACATATACATTAATTTTTATCCATTTGTTCAATCATTTCCCTTGGGCAGATTTTACCAATTTAACAGATCAAAAGGAATACTTATGTAAAATTTTGGTATATATTGTCAAATCTTTACCTCCAATAAATTATACTAATTTACATTTTACCAGTAAAATAGTTATACCTTGTCCAACTTTGAATATTATTATTCTGCTCAATTTTTGCTAATCTTAAAGTAGAAAATTATTATTATTATTTTTTAAGATTTTATTTATTTCTTTTTAGAGAGGAAGGGAGAGAGAAAGAGAGGGAGAGAAACATCGACTGGTTGTCTCCCACACATGCCCTGACCGGGTACTGTACCTGCAACCCAGGTGTGTGCCCTGACTGGGAATTGAACTGGTGGTTGCTTTGCAAAAAACAATGCCCAACCAGCTGCCCCACAGGGGTCAGAGTGAAAACAATTATTTTATTGTTATTCTAATTTACCTTTCTTTGATTACTAATTAGGCTGAGTATTTTTCACATGTTTTTTTGGGCAATTTGTGTTTCTTCTTTTGAAATTGCACTGTTCATGATTACTTACTTTTGAGGAAGGGGAGATTAATTGTTTTAAAAAATTGAGTAATCAGAACTCTTTATAAAATAGATACTAACCTTTCACTGCTCTTTATGTTACATATTTTCTGTCCCGAAAAGGTTTTTTGCTATCTTTATTTATTACTATTTTTTCTTTTTATTAATGATTTATTGTTTATGTTATTACAGTTGTCCCCAATTCCCCCTACCCCCTTCACCTAGCTTGCCCCCCACTTCCATAGTCAATTTCCACACTGTTGTCCATGTCCATGGGCCCTTCATATATGTTCTATGACTAGTCGCTTCACCCTCTTTTAGTCAGTCCCCACTGCTCTCCTTCCCTCTTACTGCTGTCAGTCTATTTCATGATTCTATGTCTCCGGTTCTATTTTGCTCATTAGTTTATTTTATTCATTAGATTCCTTTTATAAGTGAGATCAGATTGTATTTGCCTTTCATTGACTGGCTTATTTCACTTAGCATACATAGTAGTCTCCAATTCCATCCATGCTGTCATAAAAGATAGGAATTCTTTCTTTCTGCTGTGTAAATGTTTCCATTGTGTAAATGTTTTTTAAAAAATATATAATTTTCATTATATTTTTTCCATTACCATTTAGTCCCTTTATATGCCCCTTCCTAAATGTTTTTTAATCCACTTGTCTACTGATGGGCACTTAGGCTGTTTCCAAATTTTGGCTATTGTCATAGAGGTGCATAAATTCTTTCAAATCAGTGTTTCAGGATTCTTTGTGTATATTCCCAGCAATGGAATCGCTGGGTCAAAAGGTAGTTCCTTTTTTAATTTCTTGAGGAAATTCCATACTGTTTTCCACAGTGGCTGCATCAATCTGCATTCCCACCAACAGTACACTAGGGTTCCCTTTTCTCCACATCCTGGCCAACACTTGTTTGTTGATTTATTAATGATAGCCATTTTGGCCCATGTGAAGTAATAGCTCACTGTGGTTTAATTTGCATCTCTCTGATGGTTAGTGATGTTGAGCATCCTTTCATATGCCTATGGGCCCTCTGTATGACCTCCTTGGAGAAATGTCTATTCAGGTCCTTTGCCCATTTTTTGATTGGATTGTTTGTCTTCTTGGTGTTGAGTCATATGAGTTCTTTATATATTTTGGAAAGTAAACCCTTGTCTGATGTAGCATTGGCAAATATGTTCTCCCATACAGTTGGTTTCCTATTCATTTCGATGATGGTTTCTCTAGCTATGCAGAAGTTTTTTAATTTGATATAGTCCCATTTATTTATTTTTTTCCTTTATTTCTCTTGCCCTAGGTGCTATATTGGCAAAGCTATTACTATGTGAGACATTTGAATTTTTTCTGCCTATGTTTTCCACAAGGATTTTTATGGTGTCATGACTTATAGTTAAATCTTTTATCCATTTTGAGTTTATTCTTGGTGTTTGGTGTGAGTTGGTGGTCTAGTTTCATTTTTTTACATGTACCGGTCCAGTTCCTCCAACATCATTTATTGAAGAGGCTATTTTTACTCCACTGTAGGCTCTTGACCCCTTTGTTCAATATTAATTGACCACAGAGACATGGGTTTATTTATGGGTTCTCTATTCTGTTCCATTTTTCCATGAGTGTCAGTAGTAGACTGTTTTGATTATAGTGGACTTGTAGTATAATTTTATATCAGGTATTGTGATCCCTCAAACTTTGTTCTTCTTTCTCAAGATTGCTGAGGCTATTTTGGGTCTTTTTTGATTTCATACAGATTTTTGGAATATTTGTTCTAGATTTGTAAAATATGCCAATGGTACTGTAATAGAATTTGTGTTGAACTATAGATTGCTTTGGGTAGTATGGACATTTTAATCCATGAATAGGGAATATGCTTCCATTTATTTGTATCTTCCTCAATTTCCTTCTTTAGTGTTCTATAGTTTTCTTAGTACGAGTCTTTTACCTCCTTGATTAAATTTATTCCTCGGTATTTTATTTTGTAAATGGGATTTTCCCCCTTAGTTTCGCATTCTGATAGTTCATTGTTGGCATACAAAAATGCCATCAATTTCTGGATATTGACTTTGTATCCTGCTACTTTGCTGAATTCACTTATTAGGTCTAGTAGTTTTTGGTGGAGACTGTAGGGTTTTCTATGTGCACTATCATGTCATCTGTGAATAAAAGAAGCTTTACTTCTTCCTTTCCAGTTTGGATGCCTTTTATTTCCTCTTCTTGTCTGATCATTGTGGCTAGGACTTCCAGTACTATGTTGAATAAGTGTAGTGAAAGCAGATGCCCTTCTCTTATTCCTGATCTTAAGGGGAATGCTTGTAGTTTTTGCCTGTTGAGTATGATGTTGGCAGTAGGTTTCTTGTATATGGGCTTTATTATGCTCTGTATGTTCCCTCTTATTCCCACTTTGGTGAGTGTTTTTATCATAAATGGGTGCTGGGTTTTTATCAAATACTTTTTTATTTGATATGAGCATGTGATTTTTGTCTTTCATTTTGTTTATGTGCGGTATCATGGTTATTGATTTGTGAATGTTGTACCATCCTTGCATCCCTGGAATAAATCCCACTTGATTATGGTGTATGATCTTTTTAGTGTATTGCTGGATCTTGTTTGCTAATATTTTGTTGAGAATTTTTAACATCTGTGTTCATTAGAGATATTGGCCTTTAATTTTCTTTCTTTTTACCTGGTTTTAAAATTAGGATAGTACTGGCCTCATAAAAAGAATTTGGGGGTCTTTTCTCCTCTTGAATATTTTGGAATACTTTGAGAAGAACTATTATTATTACTTTGAATTAAGGATCCAAAATGGTTTACTCATTATATTTGGTTGTTAAGTACCTTTAGTTTCTTTTTAATATCAAATAGTCACTCAAATTTTTGCACAAATAGTATAAACTTTTAAAAAATGTCTTAATAATTAAAAAATGTTCTGTATCATATTAGATAAGTTTCCTTCTATTTTTAATTTATTCATAGGTTTAACCTGAATGAATATAAAATTTTATCAACTGAATTTTCTGCATTATCAAAGTCATCATTTGGTTTTTTATTTTAATATATTAGTTCAGTGTATTACATTGATAGATTTTTTAATGCTGATTCATCCTTGAATTCCTGAAGTAAATCCTATTTAAAGGTGTTGTATTGTTCTTTTAATGTGTTGTTGGTTCTTTTCTGTTAAAACTATTTTTAGGGTATATATGTCTATCATATTCATAAGTGAATTTGACTTACAGGTTACTTTTCCTTCACTGCCTTGGTCATTTTTGATACCTGGGTCATACTAGCCTTGTGAAATGAATTCTGAAAAGCTTTATAGAACTTCTTTTTATTTAGCCAACATCTGACACTTTGTTTTGGAGGGTGGTTGAATTCACTAATTCTTTCAATACTGGTTCTTTTAAAAATATTCATGTAGTTTCTTAGAAAATTGTTGATCTTTTTGGGGGCTTTCACATTATTAGTATAAAGTTAAAAGTAGTATTATTTTATTAAAAATAGATTCTTCCCTATCTGTAGTTATATTTAAATTTTCATTGCTAATGTTAAGTGTTCTCTAGCATTTTTTCCTTTTGTTAGATTTTTCAAACATCTCTTAATACATTATTTTTCAAAGAATTGGTCTTAGTTTTACTCAGTAATTCTAGTTGTCTTAAGCTTTCTAATTTATTGGTTTCTTTTATTTATTTTGATGTTCTTTTTCTGGCTTCTGAGACTAATGTTCCAAAAATATTTATCCTAGACATTTCTTGTTTTAGGAAAATACTTATTTAAAGATATGATTTTTCTCCTGAGTAAGATTTTGGCTATATCCCATAGAATTTTTCCATTTAGTTTTTCAAATTATGTTAATTTCTAAATAGTTTATAAATGAAATCTTTATTTACTTTTTGACACAAAAGTTATTTAGAAGAGTGAGGTTTTAGATATAATTCCATATTACCTTCTTTAAGAATTCTACTTTTAGAAACTTATTGAGAATTTTTATGGTCCATTAAATTATCTTTTTCTCTACATATTTTAAATAAACATTCCATGGACATTTGAAAATAATGTGTCCTCTCCCTTTTCTAGGGAATTCATGATTTGCTCCAAAGTCAAGCTTATAATATGTATTATTCACATTTTTTATATGTATTTCTTGTCATATTGATGTGACAAATTTTGGGAATGTTTTATTAATCTTTTTCCCTGTACCTATGGGTTTGAAATTTCTTTTTTCTATTTCTAGCTTTTTAAAAATTTTTTTTTTTCTTTTTGAAGAGAGTATAGTAAAAAGTTAAAAGCCTTGATGCTGGTCCATCTGCCTGGTTTTGAATACAGCTCCAACCTCACGAGCTGACAGACCTTGACAAACTTTTTCAATGGTAAAATCATGCCGTTTACTTTATAGGGTTCCTGGGAAGATTACATGAGTTGCCGAATGTAAAGAGCTTAGGGATGTGTCTGCCACACTGTGGGTGCTCCATTGCTTATTACATATTTGCTGCCAGATATATTGAGTGAAAATGTTCATGGTTGCTATATATTCTGATGAGTCTGTTTATCAATATGAAATAACTTTCTTTGTCCCATATGGATCTTTTTGCCTTGAATTCTATATGAGCTACATGGCTATACTGCTTTCTGTTTTGTATTTTCCTGGTCTGTCTTGGGGCAGCTGAGTAGGAGGGGTGACCCTCCAAAAAAGACCCTGGAACTTTTTAAATAAAAATTTGTGTATTTATTCCTACATGTTTAAACTTTAGTCACCTTCAAAGTATTGGGTTGGCCAAATAGTCCTTTTAGTTTTTTCCATAAAATAAAAGGCATACTTTTTATTTTCACCAATAACTTTATTGATTTGAATATTTTGAATATGTTGGCTATCTCCCGCTATTGGCTTCCAGTGGGTAGAGGCCAAGCATGCTGCTAAACATCTTCCAATGCATAAGACAGCCCACAACAAAGAATTATTTGGCCAAAATGTCAATAGTACCAAGAAACTTTGCAAAACACTTTTGACACATTGGATAAGTCACAGTGCCTTCTCCATACACCACACAAATCATTTCAGTTGTGTTTTTACCTTTCATGAAATAATAAAGCATAATACACTGAAAATGTTGTGTATTTTCTTCCATCTTCAGTATTGAAATGTCTGTACAAAAATTCACCAATTTTAATAAGTTCTTTTTAAAATGCACACTGATATGACAGCTGTCACAATACAATCTAACAAAATTGTTTCAAATGAAGTTAAAGACAACTGAATGCTACTGGAGCCATCATACGGAAAGAACTAGGCAAACTTTTAGGCCATCCCAGTACTTTCTGTATACCTATAGAGATATTTTTTCCCTGCTCAAAACAATTTTTGAACTCATCAATTTTGATGTCTCTTAGTGCTTCTGCCATGTTTTGTTTCACCTCTTTCACATGGGGGAAATATTTCCCTGTGAAATTTTTTTTTCATCTGAGGAAACCCAAAACATTCACTTGGGGCAAAATTGGGTGAATAAGGAGAGTGGGGCATGGGGGTTATGCCATTTTTTGGTTAAAAACTGCTGAACACTCAGTGAGGTGTGGGCAGGCACTCATAAATGATGAAATGGGCAAGCATGTCCAGAGTCTTCAAAGAAAATTCACTGGGGCTTCCGGCCAAGATGGAGGCATAGGCAGACGCACTGTGCCTCTTCTCACAACCAAATTAAGGACAACAAAGATTTAGAAACAAGAAAACAACCAGATCTCAGAAAATCAAACTGTTTGGAAGTCCAACAACGATTCATCCAGACCGGTAAGAGGGGCGGAGTCGCGGCAGGAAAAAGCGGAGGTACCGACCGGGCACGCAGGCAGCAGCGGCTGGCAGCCCCCAGGTGCACAGGCGGTGGCTAGCAGACCCCGGGCACGGGGTGGCAACTGTGCAGAACCAGTGAGGCCGCACAAGGCGGCTGGCTGACCGGGTGGTCCCACATTCACGTGCGGATAATCCAGGCAAAGGGGAAGCGGTGGAAGGAACTGGAATCTGAGAGAGAGTAAAGCAACCGCCATTATCTCCACTCAGACCCCGCCCCCACATACAGCGTCACTACCCAGGACCGGGCTGTCCCGCCCTGGGGAACACCTGAGGCTCCACCCCTCACTACGTAACAGCCGCGACTAGATAAAACAAACAAACAAACAAAAAAACAAAACAAAAAAAGCAGAAATGGAAATGGCTCAAACTGGAGAACAAATCAAAGCCCCAGAGCCAATTTATCTAAGCGATGAAGAGATTGCCAACCTATCAGATGCACAATTCAAAACCCTGGTAATCAGGATGCTTACAGAATTGGTTGATTTTGCTCACAAATTAGATGAAAAAATGAAGGCTACAATAAGTGAAATGAAGAAAGCTGCATG